>CAXARO010001436.1:0-142500 GCA_963971305.1 Arcuatula senhousia
TCAAGCTTTTCTCTGAAACCGTACATGAGAATGATTTGAAACTTGGTAGGATGGTTTATTATGAGAAACTATGTCCTAAGCCATTTTCAGACCTGTCGGACATCTACTTCCTGTTTGAGGCTAGCGGGGGCATTTGTGTCACATGGACACATTTCTTCTTTATTTCTGCTCATCTTTTAAGATAATATCTAGCTTTAAGTTAACAGCCTACTTATTTAGTACTTTTAATATTTAATTACTTATACTTCATGATGAGCTACTTCTTTTGTATTGGATAAAGTTAAATTCGTTTTCCTAAAATAGTCAGAAAAGTATGGCTCAACTGTAAATAATGGAGGTTAGTTCGAAGACGGGAAGTTGGTATTGTGGCGAAGTGAAAAAGGTTTTTTTATGTTTCTCGGCATTACTATAGTGTTTAATAATATCATATTGTTGTTTTTAAATTGTACCGCTTGATTATTTTAAGAAATGTTCATTGTATCATGTATGTGTGTGTGTAAAAATTGTACCGTTTTTTTAAAAAACGTTCATTGTATCATGTAAAGAAAAGACCCACCCCCTTTTTCTATGTCAACTGCGTTGAATTTTATCATTACTTGTTATTTAAAAATGCTCAACGTGATTGTCAGTTACCTTGCTATCGCCGGATTCCGTTTAATGAATAAGATTGTATTTTTTTAATATAAAGTTTCCCCAGTTTGCTTCTGTCAGTAAGGGCGCTGCAATATTTGTTTATTCATTTTTACTTTGGAATTTCAGATCCCCGGATGAATTACCGTTGGAAATACAAATGACAACAAAGTTCCAGACAACAAATTTTGCTACGCCTGACGCGCGTTTCGTCTATTCAAGACTCATCAGAGGCGCTCTACCAAAAATATTGAAAATGCCAAACACTGTATAAATATGAAGAGCATAGAACAGTATAACCAAAAATACAAAACTGGGGAACCAATTTATTACTAAGATAATCAACCTATGTCTGGGGTAGGAAGAACCTTAGGGTTTAGACAATTTTGAAATTTAGACGGATAATTTAAAGCTTTGATGTATTCTCCAACTCAAAAAGTGTTGGTGCCGGAGCGGGCTAACCTCGGGTGCAAGTGCAAGTTGTGTCGCGTCACGTCATTAAAACGTACTTTGCGTCGGACACCCTGATATTGTGACTTTTTGAAATAAAAGCTATTCGCCATGTCACTCGTATCCAGTCTTGTTCCTGGGTTAGCAGTATATAGGTTTTCCTATTTTCCTCTCGGAGACTAAACGAGAGATTCGACTGAAAGGTTAGTGTCGATTTATCTTTTGGCTAGGTTTTCGGGTTGATTTCTTCCAGTCTAAAAGTGATAGATTTTAAAGTTGTTTTCATAGAATTTTTAAACTAAATAAATGGTTCAGATTTCCGTCCAATGTTTTTTTTTCAGATTAAATTTTATCTTTTGGTTTTTTTTCTGGAAAAGTAAGCAGTTTCTTAGAATTTCAGTCAACATTTTCTTCTTTTTGTCGTTTGATATATAAATAGTAAGGGTATTTATTTCTATTCAAGTTACTAACGTAGGTACATAGTTTTTAAGTGAAGTTATAGTAAGTTGGTTATTTGTTCTTTGTATATTTTATCCACATCCCTAATAAAATCTGACAGATGCTCCTACCCTTTTAGCAACGGTCGAAGGTAGGACTTTTTGCTGTGTCTTACGCGATATTTTTCCAGTATTTCTTTCGTTGTTATCTAGGCAATTTATATTGTTGTTGAAAGTATAAGATTTTTATTGTGAAACAACATATTCAATACATTGTAATTTATTTTTTGTTATTGTTGTAAAAGTTGAGAAGACTATATATAGTCTCTGATTTGATATAATTGTTTGTTTTAATCACTAGAGTTTATTAAAGGTTAGCCCAAAGCCCTCACTACACTCCCCAATTCATTGTATATAACTAGATGAAATATAAACAAGACTGATCAGTATAGCTGTCGAACTAATCAAAAGCGTTCCTGAAGCTTTATAGACGTTATATTGAGTATTTTAAGTCAATGCTACCATCCCCACCCACTGGCGCATTACAATGCCTTAAGCCTGGCCGCTGACAATAGTGGACCAACGTGTGTGGAGGATGTCACGCTGCATGCACATATACCCCATTTGTGGACGGCCAAATAGTGCGCCACATAGGCTAATTGTTTCGCCCATTTCCACCTCTCCCCTTTTCCTGTGGTCTTCCAAAATTTACTGCCATACCACCCCCAAATTACATGTTTCTGTAATCATCATCATTTCACGTTCATTTTATCATACTTTTCATAATCGTCTCTATAGTGTTGCAATCACTCACTCACTGAATTTCTTCGGGAAATTATCAAGAACAAAAAGACGATAGAGGCTGGGTCCTTTAATCTCACTTTCAGATAAATTGAAAATATCCTCTGTCAACAACACTTCGTTTGGTAGATGGATTCCTGCAATAAAACTAGTATCCTCCAGAGTTAAAGAATCCATCGAATGATTTGCTTCACGTCATTCTTAGATTTGCATCTTGATTTTGACGGATGGTCAACTAAGTACAAATATTTACGATAAAAGAGACGACATTATTTTCAGTTATTAATTTTCCTAACCTTGAAAGTAGAATATCTACTTTACTTGCATACGATATTAATACCGTATAGCGGGTAATTTTCGCGGCGTGCAATACCAAATGACTAAGTTGTTATATACGCGGACGTTTATTTTCGCGATTTAATCATATTCCCAATACAAATTTATGATGATTCTATCTTACGCGGGTTCTATATTTTGCGATAGGGTAATGATCGCGAATATAGCGAAAATTTCCTGCTATACGGTATTACACAACTCATGCTATATGCCAGGGCTTGTTCAAATTTTTCAGTTTTTTTAGCTCACCTGGACCGAAGGTCCATGTGAGCTTTTATCATCACTTGGCGTCCGTCGTCGTCATCGTCTGTCGTCGTTTGTAAACAATTTTTCAAACGTTAACTTGTCCGACACCATAAGTCCAATTGCAACCAAACTTGGTACAGTTGTTTAGTAGCATTATGTGTACAAAACTATCGTTCGGATTTTTGATTCGTAAAAAAAACATGGCTGCCATGGCTAAAAATAGAACATAGGGGTCAAATTACAGTTTTTTGCAAATAACTCTAAAACGGTAACAAATATCAAAATTCTGGCAGGGTTAAAGTGATCACCACCTCAAGATCTACCTGCCCAGAAATTTTCAAAAAGATCCAACAACGGATGTAGGAGTTATGGTCCTTTTTCTGATTTTTTTTCATTTGCACTTATTTAGCCCTAAATCTTAAAAACTATACAAGATATTTCAAAAATTAAAATTGCCTATGATTAAGCACATCAAGATCTATATTTCATGTAATTAGGTCAAAGCTGTAGGACCATTCCTTTTAGGAGTTATTGCCCTTAAAACTTCAAAATTTACCATTTTTCATTACTTTTCCCTGAATGTGAGTGAGTGAGTTGGTGTTTTACGCCCGTGCAACGCTATATAGGTTATTTACAGGCGATGAACATGAAAAGGATGATAAAATGAACATGAAATGATGATGATAAATGAAATATGGAGATGGGGTGGGAAACAAAGGACCGGTAAATTTTGAAGAACCACAGGAAAAAGGGGAGAGGTGGGTAGGGGCGGAAAATTTAGCCTATGTGGTGCACTACTGGGCGGTCCACAAAGGGGTCTTTTACGTGCATGAAGCGTGGCACTCTCCACACACGTTGGCCCACTATGGTCGGCGGTCAGGGTTTCCGTATTATAGACCAGACAACCCCCGCCGACGAGGGCTACCCTATTCAGCCACCTAGGGTACACACTTGGTCGCTCTGTGGGCTGAGCACTGACCCGACGTCAGAATCCCAAGACCCTTAGTCGCCTCTTAGGACAAGCTAGGCTCTGCTGCGGGCCTATTCGCCACCCGGGCCCCGCACGGGACCTTTTCCCTGAATTTAAAAGATTAAATTGTCTGACACCATAAGACCAACTGCATTTAAACTTGGCACACTTGTATAATAGCATATATACTACAATTCTATCGTTCAGATTTTAGATTCGTCAAACAACATGGCCGCCATGGCTAAAAATAGAATATAGGGGTAACTTGTAGTTTTTTGCTAATAACTCAAAAAAGGTTACAGATATCAAGATTGTGCAAGAATCAAAAGTGATCAGCACATTAAGATCTACCTGTCCTGAAATTTTGAAGTTATTGCCCTTTTTGATTTTTTTTTTCAAAATTTTGCACTTATTTAGCCCTATTGCTTGAAAACTATACAAGATATTTCAAAAATTTAAATTGCATATGAATAAGGACAATAATACCTACAAAATATGTGTATCTGTGTAGCTCAGGTGAGCAATTCAGGCTTCTGGGAGCCTCTTGTTTATTCGACACCGATGTGTCCAACCAAGATTGTTTCACACGATCCCTAAAATATCTTCCTTCGTTATCCGGCAACCGCTGACCATGATGGGCCAACGTGTGTGGAGAATGCCACGCCTCATGCACGTAAAAGACCCCTTTGTGGACCGCCAATTAGTGCACCACATAGGCTAAATTTTCCGCTCCTTCCAACCTCTCCCCTATTCCTGTGGTTCTTCAAAATTAACCGTTCCTTAGTTTCCCATCCCACTCCCATATTTCTTCTATTATCATCCTTTCCATGTTCATGGCCTGTAAATAACCTATATAGCGTTACACGGGCGTAAAACACCAACTCACTCACGTTATCCGGCACTCATGGAAAAAATTCAAAATTGTTGGAAGAAAATGTTAGTTATTATTTTATTAGTGTTTGGCTATTTTTTGTACAGAGATGATAACCCCATTATCTTTATTATGTCTTTCTACGTGTTGTGTTTTGTCATCAACCATTTATTTTGAAATGTCTAGGCCTGTACCAATTCAGTTCCTGTGTATTCTTCAATTTCTTCTATATGTCTCTTTGCTTTGCCTTTTCTCCAAGACATTCTAGATTGATTTTCCAAGTTCAGTTGTTTTATTATTATCTTCATTTTCTACCGTCTAAACTTCTGTCGAATTTCTTATTGTTTGGTATGAACAGATTTTGGTATAAAAATCAAATAGTTTCATAAAACTTTGTCCGGTTTTAGTAGACCTGTCCAATATGACTGGTCCAGTTAGAGTAGTAACGACTGGTTATGACAAGTCGTACAAATCTGTCACACAAGCCTGCTTTGGTCTGTCATGATGCCTCTCCCCTTTTCCTGTGGTCTTAGAAAGGACAATGTACAGTAAGGGCCATATTTGGCCCCCCTCAGTTAAAGAAAAACAAATCCTAAGTAAATGATTTAAATATCATTAAAGGTTTCAAGTTAAATGATTAAACTTTTTGACAATGGTAAACATTTTTCATCATCTACTGTAATTTTAATTTTACAGAGGCCTTAATTAGTGAAAAAGCAACAAAATCATCGAAAAATGCCATTTTCATGCGCATTTTCTTATTTTTAATGATCAGCGACAAGGTAGACCATGGATTTCTTGACTGATTTATTATCATTTTATAGTGTAAATTAAAGTTCGTAAACAATAACTGTGGTCTAAGTAGTCGCTGGCATCTAGAAATGATTGAAAATATTACCCAAATATTGTCCATTTTGCCCGATTCGAAAGAAATCATACATATTAGCCATGTTTTGACAAGCAATTTCAAATAAATTACATAAAAAATTCTTATAAATTTAGTTGCTCTATCTTCTACATTCATTTGACTTAATAAATAACAAAAGAACTTTTTTCTAGATCAGTTTTCTGTTTTTCACTATACGAGGGGGCCAAATATGGGCCTTACTGTACCTTGTCCTTTACTATTCCTTTTATCCCATCCCATTTCCATATTTCTCATCATTTTATCATCCTTTCATGTTCATCGCCTTTAGATAACATATATAACGTTGCAGGGCGTAAAACAACTCACTCGCGCTCTTTGGGCTGAGTAACCCCATGTCAGAATATTAAAAACCTTAGTCGCCTTTTACAAGGGTTTTATTGTGGGCCTATTTGTTACCCGGGAGATTTTAGTAACGTTTATTAAACATAAGGATAAAGTTCTTGTACTCAAAAACTGCCATAAATTGAAAGGGACAAGTGTATTTGTCAGAGAACAATTTCCAAAAGAAATGGAGCAAAGGAGAAAATAGCTATACCCATTAATGAAGGAAGCAAAGAAACAAAACAAAAAGGCTATCCTTATTAGAGACAAACTTTATATTGAAGGAAAACTCCATATTGGTAAAAAACATGACAAGAATAACCAATGTACTTCCAAACCCAATAGCCACAATATTATTTATTGTCTGGAACTTTGTTGTCATTTGTATTTCGAACACACGTGAAGGTTAGCACTGCTGGTGGAGTTTTAATTCCCCGAGGTTAGCCCGCTCCGGCACTAACACTTTTGAGTTGGAGAAAACATCAAAGCTTTAAATTATCCGTCTAAATTTCAAAATTGTCTAAACCCTAAGGTTCTCCCTACCCCAGACATTGGTTGATTATCTGAGTAATAATTTGGTTCCGCAGTTTGGTATTTTTGGTTTTACTGATCTATGCTCTTCATATTCATATAGTGTTTGGCATTTTCAATATTTTTGGTAGAGCGCCTCTGATGAGTCTTGAATAGTCGAAACGCGCTTCAGTATTTATTGTCTGGACCTTTGTTGTCATTTGTATGAAAAGATTACAATATGTTCCGGAGGATAACAATTGGACAAAGATAGTGTACATATATGAAATAGAAATTAAAAAGTAATATGTAATGGTCACTTAAATGTTCTTAAAAAAGTTTCTTACTATACAAGAATTGTTGAATAATCAGGAGAGTTCTATGTTTTAATGTAATCGTTGCGATGTTGCCAGAAGTATCGAAGTTCATTTTCAAACTCTTGTTGGACTCTTTCTTTACTGGAAATACAAATGACAACAAAGTTCCAGACAATGAATTTTGCTTCGCCTGACGCGCGTTTCGTCTATTCAAGACTCATCAGAGGCGCTCTACCAAAAATATTGAAAATGCCAAACACTATATGAATATGAAGAGCATAGAACAATAAAACCAAACAAGGAAATGTGTCAAGATGACACTGATGCCCCGCTGGCAAATAAAATAAAACTGTTATTTTTACAAAATTTGTCCAAGGGCCCTAATTTGGGTCAAAATCAGTGGACCGGAACGAAACTCGAACTTGACCTGTAACTCATCATGGTAGACTCACATACCAAAAATCTTTTGAATATATGCAAGGATGTGGAAAAAAGTGCGGAAAACTTTTTTTTTACAAAATTTGCTAAGTTCAAGGGCCGTAATTTAGGTCAAAATCAGTGGACCGGAACGAAACTCGAACTTGACCTGTAACTCATCATGGTAGACTCGCATACCAAAAATCTTTTGAATATATGCAAGGATGTGGAAAAAAAGTGCGGAAAACTTATTTTTACAAAATTTGCTAAGTTCAAGGGCCGTAATTTAGGTCAAAATCAGTGGACCGGAACGAAACTCGAACTTGACCTGTAACTCATCATGGTTGACTCACATACCAAAAATCTTTTGAATATATGCAAGGATGTCGAAAAAAAAGTGCGGAAAACTAAAGTGTGACGGACGGACGGAAGGACGGACGGCTGAACGGACCGAAAAACTATATGCCCCCCAACAAAGTTGGCGGGGCATAAAAAACCAAACTGGGGAACCAAATTATTACTAAGATAATCAACCTATGTCTGGGGAAGGAAGAACCTTAGGGTTTAGACAATTTTGAAATTTAGACGGATAATTTAAAGCTTTGATGTTTTCTCCAACTCAAAAGTGTTAGTGCCGGAGTAGGCTAACCTCGGGGAATTAAAACTCCACCAGCAGTGCCAACCTTCACGTGTGTTCGAAATACAAATGACAACAAATTTCCAGACAATACATTTTGATACGCCTGACACGCGTTTCGTCTATTCAATACTCATCAGAGACGCTCTACCAAAAATATTGAAAATGCCAAACACTATATGAATATGAAGAGCATAGATCAGTACACTTTTGTGTTTGAGAACACATCAAAGCTTTAAATTATCCGTCTAAATTTCAAAATGATCTAAACCTTAAGGTTCTTCCTACCCCAGACATAGGTTGATTATCTTAGTAATAATTTGGTTCCCCAGTTTGGTATTTTTGGTTTTATTGTTCTATGCTCTTCATAATCATATAGTGTTTGGCATTTTCAACATTTTTGGTAGAGCGCCTCTGATGAGTCTTGAATAGACGAAACGCGCGTCAGGCGTAGCAAAGTTTATTGTCTGGAACTTTGTTGTCATATTTGTTTCGAACACCCGTGAAGGTTAGCACTGCTGGTGGAGTTTTAATTCCCCGAGGTTAGCCAGCTCCGCCACCAACACTTTTGTGTTGGAAAACACATCAAAGCTTTAAATTATCCGTTCAAATTTCAAAATGATCTACACCCTAAGGTTCTTCCTACCCCAGACATAGGTTGATCATCTTAGTAATAATTTGGTTCCCCAGTTTGGTATTTTTGGTTTTATTGTTCTATGCTCTTCATAATCATATAGTGTTTGGCATTTTCAACATTTTTGGTAGAGCGCCTCTGATGAGTCTTGAATAGACGAAACGCACGTCAGGCGTAGCAAAAGTTATTATCTGGAACTTTGTTGTCATTTTTATTTGTCCGTCTTTTAATTTTTTCAAAAATCTCTGAAACCGCTAGATTATTTTGTAAGTGTGTTCGTTAGAATTTCCTTTATACATGATAAGTGAGTTGGTGCTTTACGCCCATACAACAATATTTAGGTTATAAAGGCGATGGACGTGGATAAGATGTTGAAATGAACATGAGATGTTGATGATAAATATGAGGCTCCGATGACAAACAAAGTAACAGTCATTTTGTAGACCATAGAAAAATGGGAGAGGTGCATAGCGGTGAGCGAGTTGGTGTTATACGCCCATGCAACGCTATATAGGTTATTTACAGACGATGAACATGAAAAGAATGATAAAATGAACATGAAATGATGATGATAAATAAAATATGGGGGTGGAGTGGGAAACAAAGGAACAGTAAATTATGAAGAACCACAGGAAAGGAGGAGAGGAAAATTTAGCCTATGTGGTGCACTACTTGGCGGTCCACAAAGGGGTATTTTACGTGCATGAAGCGTGGCACTCTCCACACACGTTGGCCCACTATGGTCAGCGGTCAGGGTTTCCGTATTATAGACCTGACAACCCCAGAGGACGAGGGCTACCCTATTCAGCCACCTAGGGTGCACACTTGGTCGATCTGTAGGCTGAGCACTGACCCGACGTCAGAATCCCAAGACCCTTAATCGCCTCTTACGACAAGCTAAGCTCTGCTGCAGTCCTATCCGCCACACGGGACACTTAAGCCTATGTGGTGCACTCCAACACGTTGGCCCACTATGGTCAGCGGTCAGGCTTGTCGTATTATGGACTTGACAAACCCCGCGGACGAGGGCAACCTTATTCAGCCACCTACGGTACACACTTGGTCCCTCTGTGGGCAGAGCACTTACCCGATGTCCGAATCTGAAGAGATCTCGCCTCTAACAAGCTGGGCCTTTCCGCCACCCGGGCCCCGCACGGGACAAACAGGGTAAAATTACCGCAATAGTCTTATAACTCAATACCAATAACAGATAACACAAATATGATGGATCTTACGCTCGTTTTAATCAAAAGCTCTTAAGTTTCAATTGAAATTGTACATATGATAATAAGATGATTTAAGGACCAGTTGGGCGACTTGCGCTCATGAGAACCTCCAGCTAAACATAGCTTTTTATAACTCATTCCAAGGGATAGTGTTGATATAATAGAAAACGTTCACATACAATTATGTCAAAAGATTGTCGAAAATTGTCCTTTCCCACCTTTTGCAGTTCAGTTTTGTTTTTATGTACGGTTTATTTCGTTCTAACCCCACTCCCACACTTTTCATTTTATTCCATGTTCAGTTGATTACCCTTTTAATGTTCATCGCCCTTATGAAACCTTTAATGTGTCGCTAGGGCACAAAATCATTCATTCATTCATTCATCGGTTTCCATACCAATCTCCATATTTCTCATCATCGATAATTCATGTTCATTAATCATACTTTTAATTTTCATCGACCAAGCGTAATCTTTTTACTGTTGCTTGTGCGTTAAACTCACAAACTGTTGACTGTTGTATTTGTTCGCGATCACACATAGTTGTTGTTTAGTACTTCAAAAGGAATCAGAACCAATATACCCTTTTTATGTCGCCTGCAACGTGTTGAAGAAGCGACATATAGGGGTTACTTTGGCACCACCCGTTGTCTTGCGTCGTCGTCCTGCTACGTCAAAAAAAAAAAAAAAAAAAAATTCCGTCGCATTTTTTCAGGCATATACATGTCGCAACCTTTTGATATTTGGTATGTAGCTTCCTCCTATGGTACTATATGTGAAGCGATTTTATGCCCGCAACTCATTTACTTCCTGTTTACCGAATATTTTAAGAGGCAGGCGATATATGTCTTCCATGGAAGACCGCCATTATAGTTTATTTATTCAGTTTTACGGGTCTTATTGGCAAAAGAATTGCTCCGCAGTACTCAGTGGAAAGCTTATGAAAAGTTTGCAAAACTGTGCTGGGTTACCTGACGTTAGCCGTTTTTTCAGAGCGACTAAGATGTGTGTTCAAGCTTGTTAAATGCGGTAACCATGTCATCTTTCATGTTGAAATAGTCAGTCCATATTAGGGCACTCCTGTCATGTTCATCTTTCTAATTAAGTCGAATAAGCTGAGATAAGCTATTTGCTTATTTATAGTATCGTCATTGTTATTGGTCTGCGTCTGTGCCCATCTGTTACACCTATTACACTCCTCTGAAACCATATATAAAACGGATTTTGCTTAAATTTGTAGGAATGTTTGACAACATATGATTTTGATCACAATGTTTTTTTTTTAAATTAGACAATAGTACACGGTCTCGTGCGGGGCCCGTGTGACGAATAGGCCCGCAGCAGAGCCTAGCCCAAAGGTCTTGGGATTCTGACGTCGGGTCGGTACTCATCCTCGGAAACCCAGGCATTCTTCATTTGCATACTCATTCATCACCCCTGGGTCCATACGTTTTACACAGTTCTGAGTCGAGCCTTCTGATTGGTCGCTTAACAATGTTGTTAAGGGACGATTTTTATTGTTTTTTGTTACAACTTAGTAAAGTTCAAGATCAGGGGAAAAGAACGCACAAACATGTGTCCAATCAGAATGCTTGATAGAAAAATTTGTAAAGCTGTCTAAAACGAGGGAATTGATACGAATGGACCCAGGGGTGATGAATGAGTGTGCGAATGAAGAACCCCTGGGTTTCCGAGGATGGTCGGTGCTCAGCCCACAGAGCGACCAAGTATGTACCCTAGGTGGCTGAATAGGGCGGTCCTCTTCCGCGGGGGTTGTCGGGTCTATAATACGGAAAATCTGACCGCTGACCATAGTGGGCCAACGTGTGTGGAGAGTGCCACGCTTCATGCACGTAAAAGACCCCTTTCACCGGGTATAAGCGTTACCGCGGGAGAGTCGCTAAAACGTAGCATTATATGACAATTGCATGCACTCAGTATATGCACAAGATTGATACCTAAAAGAGATACTTCACCGTTACCCTTTTCAAAGTCATAATACAATTTTATTCGTTAATTTTTCAACAACAACGTAAGTGCCGTAGGGGAGAGTCGATTCGAATTGTCTTGAACGTAGGGGAGAGTCGATTCGGATTGTTGTGAACATAGAAGAGAGTTGCATTATTTGCTTTCAATCACTTTTATTTTACAACAAAAGTTGCAAAACCTTGAAAAAGATATCATGGGATTATGTTAGGGTTTTACTGTAAGTCAGTGTTGTCAGATATTATCAATGTTAACAGCATATAATTATCTAGGTCTCCCACCACTTCCAGCCCCTTGCTCAATTTTTCTACACCTAGTCCTTCGTGCAATGTATAATGCCCTATTTGATCCCGATCCCCCGAATCAGATAGACCAACATTGATTATTGAAAATTTTCCCGACGAATATCTTATGATTTTGAGATTGATTTTTTTTTTAAATCAAAGTGAGCTTCTCCGTTTTCTTATCTGATTTCGGGCTAAGATTGCAATCTTCCTTGTCCCCCTCTCAGTTGCGAATCATCCGTCGGACCTTTTGTTTTTTAATTCGTAAAACAAAGTTTAAACTGTTTTCATTTTATTTATTTCAGCTTACAAATATATGTGACGGCCCTTAGGTGACGGTGAAATAGAATTTGGTAAATCATACTCATTAGTTCATGAGGAGCTTAAAAACTTCCCGACTACCGTTCCGTTCGGATTTTCCAACAGTTGTATGGTGGTGACTGTATTTGTAAACAAGCACATGATGGTGATGTGGATGGTGGACATCATAAAGTGGAAAGCACTATACTTAATGGTTGTTATTTGGTGTTCCATTTTAAATGACTGATCAAAACTTCCAAAATATTTGTGTAATTGATGCATAAAATAAATGTTTTATAAAAAAAAAACCGTCATTTTTTTTTACTTCTTAAATTTTCGTTTATGGGTATATAGATGTGCAGAGAAATGGCAAACTGAGGATAGTTCAAACATTTACCTGTGCTTGACTTTTAAAATAGAAGAAATGGGTAGACAGCAGTCTCCTCTTAGTCTGTTGTCCACCGTGTTTTTCTAACACAAAACATTACACGGTTGTGTGACATACATAGTTTTTATATTGGACTTTTTAGCTCACCTGGACCAAAGGTCCATGTGAGCTTTTACCATCACTTGGCGTCCGTCGTCGTCGTCTGTAAACAATTTTTCAAACGTTAACTTGTCCGACACCATAAGTCCAATTGCAACCAAACTTGGTATAGTTGTTTAGTGGCATTATGTGTACAAAACTATCGTTCGGATTTTTGATTCGTAAAAAAACTTGGCCGCCATGGCTAAAAATAGAACAGGGGGGTCAAATACAGTTTTTTGCAAATAACTCAAAAACGGTCACAGATATCAAAATTCTGGCATGGGTAAAAGTGATCAACACCTCAAGATCTACCTGCTCAGAAATTTTCAAGAAGATTCAACAACCGATGTGGGAGTTATTGCCCTTTTTCTGGATTTTTTTGAAATTTTGCACTTGTTTAGTCTTATATCTGGAAAACTATACAAGATATTTCAAAAATTCAAATTGCATATGATTAAGAACATCAAGATCTACATTTCATGTAATTAGGTCAAAGCTGTAGAACCATTTCTTTTAGAAGTTATGGCCCTTAAAGCATAAAAATTGACCATTTTTCATTACTTTTCCCCTGAATTTCAAAGATTAACTTGTCCGACACCATACATCCAACTTCAACCAAACTTGGCACAGTTGTTTAATAGCATAAATGCTACAAATCTATCGTTCAGATTTTTGATTCTTCAAAAAATATGACCGCCATGGCTAAATATAGAACATAGGGGTAAATTGCAGTTTTTTGCTAATTACTCAAAAATAGTTACAGATATCGAAATTCTGATGAGAACAAAAGTGATCAGAAGCTCAAGATCTACCTGCTCTGAAAATTTCAAGAAGATCCAACAATTGATGTAGGAGTTATTGCCCTTTTACTGGATTTTTTTTTCTCAAAATTTTGCACTTTTTTAGCCCTATATCTTGAAAACTATACAAGATATTTCAAAAATTCAAATTGCATATGATTATGCACATCAAGATCTTCATTTCATGTAATTAGGTCAAAGCTGTAGAACCATTTCTTGTAGGAGTTATGGCCCTTAAAGCATCAAAATATACCAATTTTCATTACTTTCCCCCTGAATTTCAAGTATTAACTTGTTTGACTCGGTAAAACCAACTGCATCTTAACATGGCACACTTGTTTAATGGCTTATATGCTGCAACTCTATCGTTCAGATTTTTTATTTGTAAAAAAACATGGCCGCCATGGCTAAAAATAGAACATAGGGGTAAATTGCATTTTTTGTTAATAACTCAAAAATGGTTTCAGATATCAAAATTGTGCAAGAATCAAGTGATCAGCATATTAAGACCTACCTGTCCTGAAGTTTCAAAAAAGATCTGACTGCTGATGTGGGAGTTATTGTTCTTTTTCCTAATTTTTGCCAAATTTACTCTTATCAAGCCCAATATCATGAATATCTTGAATACTAATCAAGATATTTCAGAAATTTAAATCGCATATGATTAAGCACAATAATATCTACAAATATATCTATCTTTGTAGTTCAGGTGAGCGATTCAGGCTCTTAGGAGCCTCTTGTTGCTTATTGTTGCATTTTTAGCTGTTCGTGGTCATATTAAAGTGTCCGCTTTCCCTGCCTTTAACTAAAGCGGAGCAACTCGAAAAATTTATGTAATTCCAATTCTGCTCGAAATCAAAATAATTTGGCAATCATTTTGTACTTAACAAGTGTGACCAAATATTTTTTCAAACACGTAAAACACTATCATCTGGAAACCTCGAAAGACAGACAGGACAGACATGATGCACTACATAGGTAGGGAATAATTTATGGTGACTTTTGTTTGTTCATATTATGATGCATACGTGTATAAAGTTTTATGATGATCTCATAGCTCTTACATGGAAACCCATTTTAACTAGCATAACCAAATTAACCAAACAGCATATCCAAATTAACTGTTTTAAACCCGTTTTTAGTATTGTATTTATAACTAGAAGGCCGTAAGTCTGATTTGGGACTGACGGACGGACAAATAGACTAGGACCATATATACGAACCTCTTTTGTTGGTGGGACATACAGTTACTACATTTACTCTTTACTGAAAGAGAGGCTCACAGAAGCCTGAATCGATCACCTGGTTCTCTTTTTATGAGCAATTACCCTGATAAGGGTCCATTGAAATTGGACTTTTGAAAAGCTAAATGAGATGAAAGGTTAAACAGGTTCTGCAATACTTGTCAATCTTAATGTCAAAAAACATAAAAAACGCTTTCCTCGATCTTAACCCCTATTAGGGGTCATCTGACAAGATCGAACCAATGCAGACTTTTGAACAGCTCAGTGAACTGAAGATTCTCGATCTGCAATATATTTTATTCTGTAGGGTAAAAACGCGAAAATCCGCTATTTTGTTACCTTTAAAAGGACCTTAACCCCTATAAGAAGTCATTTGACACCTTCGACCAAAGAGAGACTTTTGTAGATCTGATGAGGCTGAAGAAGGTAGGTTGCATCAGGTTATTTCTATGTCTTATAGGTGTTTTTTTTTATTTACAAGCCAAAACAGTAATCTGACTCTCGGAGTTAATTTATAGCAACGGCGGCCATGTGTTTTCAGTGGATCAAAAACCAGAACTCAACTGTTATGCAGCAGGACACCCAAAGAACCAGTCATACCAAGTTTCATTGAATTCTGTTTAGAAGTTTCAATGAAGAAATTATTTTTAGAATGTTAACGGATGACGACCCACGACGACCAATTGATGGTAATCGGTCACACCATGGACTTATCCTTGTTTAGAATGGGGTCTATCTATTTCAGGACTGGATTTGAATTATGTGCATTTCATTTAGATCATTGACCAATGGCAGAACCACGAGCAGCACCTACTGGCCTCGTTGAAAGATGTTGGCGGTTGTTCATTGTGGTTATTCTAAATTGTCGCTTGTTATGTGAGATGTGTCGCGTACACCTATTCCAAATCTCATTATTTTCTATTTTGTGGTTCCAGGTGAGCTAAAAAAAAACTGTTCCTACAATTCTGTCTAAAAACTGAACACTAATGAACGACATTAGAATTAATTTATATTTATACAATTTTAATAAAATTTAAACATCTTCGGCACACAAGACACTTCTCATCAAACATCAATAGTCTTTTATAGTAGAATTTCTATATCATCTTTTTTTATGGCTTTGTCGAAATGGCAATCCAACTGGAAGATTCAATCGGCTTTGAAACAAATGTACTTCCAAATTTGATATTCTTCTTCTTCGCAGCTTTTTTTTTACTTTATCAAACGAATTATTTCTGAAAAAAAAAATAAAAACCATAACTATCATACTTTGGTCTTGGAAAAAAAACCATAATAATTTCATAACATGCTAAAATAAGTACTTCTAATCTTAAATAACAGATAATTAGATCAACCTAACTTTTTTAACGACAATTTAAAACAATATGCAATAGAAAAAGTGGGAGTTCATATAACACAAGGAATTACAAATGAACAGAAGGCCATTTATTCTAAAGACGGTGCTATGGAACAAGAAATGACAACTACGTATATAAGTGGGGGGTGTCAGGCAAGGACTGGGAAATTTACAGATATCCTTGTGCATACAAGTGGTGGCAATCAGGTGAAAACTCTGGATTTTGAGTGGGCGCAGTAGACATCCGGAGACCAACTGGATAGGGGGGCAGAGCCCGCAGGATGCGTATATTTATTTGCTCTTCGGCCCGACAATGCATGGACGGGAAAAATATCAAAGGGATATAGGCAATGTGATTAAAGGTTAAAGGTTGGGGTTAAGAAAGAACTGACACCTTCTACCATCAATACATGAATCAAGCTGTCACAGTTGATAATACAGCTTGTAATATTTTTCAAGGTTTTGCAACGTATTTATCCGTTTATTTGGGGATCAGAATCAATGAAGGCTGTATATATTGCACGAACGACTAGGTGATGGAAGTTTGAGCAAGGGTTGGGAAGTAGTGGGAGTCCTTGATCTTAGACCTAAAAGTATGCTGTTAACGTGGATAATGTAGGTTTTGGTATCAACACGTACAATAAAACATAACATAATCTTATGAGTATTTTTTTCAAGATTTTGCAACGTTTCGTTTTGTAAACTTGATTGAAAGCCAATATAATGCAACTCTCTTCTATGTTCACAACAATCCGAATCGACTCTCCCCTACGTTCAAGATAATTCGAATCGACTCTCCCCTACGGCACTTACGTTGTTGTTGAAAAATTAACGAATAAAATTGTATTATGACTTTGTAAAGGGTAATGGTGAAGTATCTCTTTTAGATATCAATCGTGTGCATATACTGAGTGCATGCAATTGTCATATAATGTATTTATCGTGGAGAAAATCGGATTTTAAGATGCGATGTTACCAAATTTACACTGACCGCCCGGAAAAGTTCGAGGTGTTTGGTATGAAAGGGAAGGTTCTGGGAGGTAATTTTAGCGTGTACACATTCTTAAATAATTCTAATGTTCCGTGCAATATTTATTTGTAACATTTAATCAATGAAAATAGATGATTTTATCATTTACATACCTGGTGTGCTTCGATCTAGGTCAAATATCGACTCTCCCCTACGTTCAAAGCGACTCTCCCCTACGTTTTAGCGACTCTCCCGCGGTAACGCTTATACCCGGTGCCTTTGTGGACCGCCAAGTAGTGCACCACAGGCTAAATTTTCCGCCCTACCCACCTCTCCCTTTTTCCTGTGGTTCTTCAAAATTTACCGGTCCATTGTGTCCCACCCCACCCCATTTTTCAGTTATGGTCATCATTTCATGTTCATTTTATCACCCTTTTCATGTTCATCGCCTGTAAATAACCTATATAGCGTTGCACGGGAGTAAAACACCAACTCACTCACTCACTCAATAGTACACAAGTTTTATAGGCGTCAAAGGAATACTGTTGGTGCAACTCCTTTGAGATCGAAAAGTAAATTTAACCGAAATTTTGTAATAGACAATAAAGTAACGTGGAATAAGCGTACGCAACACAACCAACACAAAGAAACGGCAATTCAGAAAATCACAATGGAAAAAAGTCAGCAGTCTTCATCATGACCGGAGGTCGCTGCGCTCGATGTCTTGCATCGTCTTGTCCAAGATTAAAAATACAAAACATAAGATTCAAATCTAATACCTAAATGATCAACGAAACATCCATTTCTGGACATAGAACAATAAAGACCAATAGACAGATAAATGACAGGGACAAACAAAAGCTTTGACAGGGATTCCTGGCTTAGGACAGGCACAAATAAAATGTGGCGAGCCCAAACTAGCCTTCTAGGCCCAACCTTCTCCCTATTAATAATCTTGTACAAAGCACAAAATTAACACACTCCCTAGATCGTTTGTCAAATGGCAACACCTTTTTGATTCGATAAATATTAGAATAGGACTTTGTTGGTCAAAGAAACATGTGGATGCAGCTCCTCATAAACTGCCTCGCGTACTTATACCCCCGCTTCGAAGAAGAGGGGTTATATTGGTTTACCTCTGTCCGTTCGTCGGTCCGCAATACAACTTTCGAAACAGTTTTGTTAACAACTAATGATCACTGAGACTTGAAATTTGGTTTATGTCCTTTTTATGAAGTCCTCTATCGCGAGTATTGTGTTCAATTTTCAACATAACTAGTTGATTGTTGAATAATTTTGTAACAGCTTTCTCAGCAACTACATATCACAGTGACTTAAAATTTAGTATAAGGCTTTCTTATGAGGTTCTTTATCGCGAATATCAAAATTAGGTCTGTCGGTTTATCAACTTCCTGTTTACCGACTAAGTAAATTTTCAAAATTACAAGTCAATTGTTGAAAATTTTCGTAACACTTCTCTTAGCAACTACATATCACAGTGACTTGACATTTGGTATATGACTTCCTAATGAAGTCCTTTATCGCGGGTATCGAAATTAGATTTGTCGGATATCTACTTGCTGTTTAGCGACATAGTAAATTTTGGGGGTAGCTGGGGTATACTAAGTGAGCAGTAGCTCAGAGATTCCTTGTTTATTCTAATTTTGTAGGATTGTGTATTCTTCCAATTTGCATTACTTTTAAGGCTGGTACACACTGTAGAATTGATTTCAGGAAAACTTTTGTTGCATTTAACTTTTTGTACACACGATGAATTTTTTTTTTTTTTTATTATTATTTTCATGTTACTCTTTTCGACCTACCCAATTTACATTTGACCTGTAAATACTTCATTTGTTGCAACTTTTTCATGAAACTTTTAAAAAGTTGCAATGGAACTCAACATTTCCATGTTTACACGATGAATTTTGTTGCTGCAACTAATTTCATCGTGAATGCGACGGAGAACATAGTCATGTGATACATTTAATTATAACATTTTATATTACTGCTTCTAATTAAAGACTTAATTGTCATTATCAAAACAATTATTAATTGAAATGCATGCATGCGCGTTATATTTTATTATTTGGTTATTTTGTTTAAGTCATAATAAATATTTTCTCATTTTTAAATTTATCATTTTTGGTCTTAATATTTTGCTGTGTTTCTAAAAAATTATCAAAACAATTATTAATTAAAATGCATATGCATGTGCGTTATATTCGTTTATTTGATCATTTTGTCTAAGTAATAGTAAATGTGACTTAAATGGGGAAATTTGTCATTTTTGGTCTTAATATTTTGCTGTGTATCTTAAAAATACTTTTTTTTTATTTAACGGCTTTTACCGCTATTAATAGATACAAAGTTGCAACTTGTACACATGTATAAATAAATATTGTTATTTTTTTACATTGCATAAAATAAATAATATATATTATTTAAAGTTTGAATAGCAAATTTAGAAAGTAAAGGTCAATGAATGAAAAAAGATAAAACAGCAACCAAAAGGTTTAACATGTTTTTTATAATAAAATTAAACTTAATAGTTTTTTTATAATATAATCAAACTTCATAGTGTCTTTTTGTCTTTTAATTTTAAGTTTATGACTGATAATCATTTCATTGATAATAAATTTACATTTCGCTTTTATAACGTTAGTGCCATTTAATAACCATCAGAGAACATTACCTGAGCTGACCTCTGGTCATTCAGCGGTCAGCGATGATCGATAACGAGGCCGTTAATAGCCGTCTGGTCAGATGTTATTTAAGGACACTGGTTCACCTGAAATGAACTCTATTGTATTTACCTGAATGTTGTGGTAGAAAATCATATTGTGCAAGATTAAATCACAGGGTTTATTTCCCTTTACACGGTTTGTTATCAAATAATTATAAACAATGAAAGCTCGGTGTCCATTTTTTTATTTATAGTTTATATAATTACATTTCTAACTTATAGATGTTTTAATTTAATAGCTGGACTTTGTGTGTTATCGGTTCTATCAGTTTTGATCATTGGGAAGTAAGCTGGTTGTCATTAACTTCTAATCAACTTCGGTCATTGCTCAGTAAGTTACTGACCGTTATACTAGAATATGTATCAAATAGGTATTTAGTTTATTTATAAGTTGTGTGTATGTTGTTTCCACTTAACTAGTGCCAAAAAATGCCATAGAGTGTAAGTGTTATGCACAATATATTGGCGAATACACATGCGGAAATGATGGTCACACTGCAGATGTAAAATCACGTAATATTGCGCAAACCTTTTACCCCTTTTTGATGTAATAGACTGTGCCGGTCGGCGGGGTCATTTGCTTGTAACATTACGGGCCACCACGCATCAGTTGACCGCACGATTACAAGGCGTTTTGACGACAAATTTTACTTTTCAAAATCAAACATGATACTTTATATTGATTATTGATAGAAAACATAAACATATATATTTGGTCAGGAGTCAGTGACTTTCACGCAATGAGAACGACCACATCAAATGAACTGGACCTGTGATGGCGAGAAGAGAGACATGTGCTTAGTGTTGTTCTTTTTTAAATTGAAACTAAGTGAACGCTGAAGTATTTGAAGAAAGAAGATATTGGTGTATGTATTATAGACTTGGAAACCGGCGTCCACTATAAGAGGTCTTTGTAAAGTGTTGAACAATTGACACTTGAAGATCAAAACAGCGAATTCCTGCCAGTGGTCAGTGGTCATTCAAACGTAGCGGTCAGTGGCTTAAGTGACCCCAAGAGGTTACAGAACTTTACTTATGAAGTAACTTGGGTATGGAAGATAAGTAAAAGGACAGGTGAAGAAGACACATATTACATGAATATCCGCCATCTTTGTTGATATTCTTTGTCCAGATGTAGTGTAAGCAGTGGAGAGTTGGTTTTAATGAGCATATCAACATGTCCAGGAGAAAACAGGGGCGACCACAACAAAGACGGACCCTAGATTCTCGTGAGTACAGACAATTGTCTTTTCATTTTAATTGTAATATAATCTGGTAATTTTATTTTTCTGGTCACGCCGGACTGTGTCAACTATATTTTGTTGACCAACAGGGACAGGGTTACGTATTCGTTGTGTATTATGGTGTAACTGTTGTACAATACACGTTATGTTAATACACAATTTGTTAACTATTTTGTCATCTTAGTAGACAAATTGCTAATTACTTAAGAGTGATGATGTATATTAACAAGCACCTGTTATCGGGATTAGGTAGTTTCTAAGATTTTGATATTTTATTGCATGCTAATTTCTTTTTTACATGGTATTGAATCATTGATTTTGGGGTTTTTTAAAGAGAGATGTTTTTATTATGAATGTATTTAAAAGTAAGTATTGAGACAAGATATATGTTTAATATATAAATAGAAAAAGATATTTGAAGGTTTAATACAAATCATGATTATTTGATCAAACTTATTTTCATTTATTAGTTTTTAGTCATTTTCCTTTCTCAGTCATCATTTTCATTCCTTTTTAAACCTGTTTGCATTGTAATGTCTTACCATTTTTGACTAAATGGTCATTCAGCTTGATTATGTAATAAAGGATGTGGGCAGTATATTTGAATGAGTCACTTTTTTTCTTGAAATGGTATGAATAGATTTGAATAAAAGTGAAGTAATTTATGTTTTGATATCATAAAATTCACTCATACCAGGTTAGATCATGTTTCTAAAAAAGACAAACACAAAACATCATCCATCGATCATATTTTATTATTTTCACATTAGATAAATTACTTTTCACTGCCATTTAAAATTTGATTTTGACAATATTAGGTGTTTAAATTACATTTTCAATGCATATTGTGCAGTAGAGTGTGCAGGCACATTTATATTCAATAACCTTTATTTAAGAAAGCATTTGGACGCGTAGTTTTTATTAACATATAAAATTGAATTTTGAGGTTCCTTTGTGTACCCCTTAAACAGTGTACAGTTGCATTATGCATTGATTGGTCATTGTTAGATAACATGTCAGTGGTGTAACTAGGATTTTAACCCAGGTTAAAAAAATGTACCAAATCTGATAGGGAAGTTCTGTATGATGTAATTTTGTCTTTTATCAAGGATAAGATGTTGGTCTGGAATTGTGTTTAAAAGAAAGTGTTAAGATAGAACAACCCCTATAAAAGCAGATAATTTTATCTTGAAGTTCATAAAGTTTACTTAGTTTGTCACTTCCATGAATGCATGTATTTATGATTTAGAGAATACAGTTTTAATAACTCATTTTTTGTCAGAATATAAAGAAAAGAGTATGAAACAATCTGAATACGTGGACATGTTATGTTTTTTACATTAGAAGTCAGCAGGGGTAACATATATTATGTTCCTCGACTAATGCTTGTGCTATTTTTAATATGTCTGACTGCATAACACATTACAACTTGTGTTTACTCCTTATCCATTGGTTGATGCCCCAGATACACAAATATAATGAAACCGATTTTCTCATTACTACCAGACTATTTTATGTATTGATTTTAATTTTGTATATTAAAAAAACATATGTAATGATAACGCTTATTAGATTGATATCTAAAAATAATATTTTATTTTATTAATGAAGTCGGGGTTTTATTTTTTTCCTTTAAAATTGCCTTTTAGCTTGGCTTTAGCTTGATATTAACAATATAGAACAAGCTTCTGCAATAAAAATGATGTTCCTCTGTTCAATACTTCTGATTCTTCAAGAAAAAATTGGCACAATTCAAGGTGCTTCAAACATGCATTTTTAAGTCTTTAATTTGTTAAATTTTATTTTTGACCAATTTGTAATGTTTTAATGGGAAAAGTCAGTATGTCCAAATATTATAATAGAGTTTAGTAGACTGTATACAAATGAACATTTATATACTTTTGCTAAAAATGTCATTGCTGGTCATACATGTAATGTTTTAATTATTATTTTGCCGCTTCTAGGGAAATGACTTTAACAATTTGTTTACATCATTTTTTTTTTCAAAAATGCTATATTTTTTTATTTTCGAATAGCAAGATAACCCTATACATAACTTTAAACATTGGAACATTTCATAGTTGTAAAGCAGTATGGTTGTATGCCTTCTTGTTTTGTTCAGTTGTTTTGCATTCCAGTACATGCAATTTGATTTATTGATATATACTTCCACCATTAATTTCTAAAATCAAACCCGACTTGGAAAGCACAAATAACTTATAAGATAATTTGACACAATTTCAAATGCTTTTTTGAAATTTTAGCTCCATTCAGCTTGGATTTATATGTTTAAAGATCTTTAAAGAAGTGGTGCTTCGGAAAGGTAAGCAGTTCCTACCAGTTGCAACACATAATAGTTTAGGGAATGTTTTGTTATGTGAACTGGTACAAAAGGGATAAAATAAATTTCAATTTTAAAAGCGTTAGTAAGCTTATAAGTTGGCATAAAATCATTCCCTTGCATGAATCAGATATCTTATATTCTTTTTGAATTCATTTTCCAATTCTGTAATGTTCTTATCTTGAAAAATAAGTTGGGTTTTTTTTCAGTTGAAGTGTGTTCATATTTGTTTATGAAGTTGTTGTTTTTTTCCTCAAAATTCTTTAATTTTCAGCTGTTGTCAATGTCTTGAAGAAAAATTTAAAGGGCAGCATAAATTCTTATGAATAGTACAAATTTAATATGACTTTCTTTAAGGTACTTTAAACGTATATTGACACACAAAACGTAATGACAATGATTTGTTTACATTATAAAATGTTCCTCTGTCTTTGGGCTCTAATCATGAATATCGAAGTGATGCTTTTCAGTCAGGGGACTATAAAATATTTTTACGAACTTACAATCAAAATATGTTCAACATTTTCTCTCATAGAATTAAAAGAATTGTAAATATCACCTTTTGTAAAGCATTTTGTCCTGTTAACCAATTTTTAGAAGTCTTGTTCATACAAGAAAGACTATTATTGCATGAAAACCTACATATGAGTGAATTATTTTTACTATTATGTGCTTTTCTTTCAAGACTTAAATCATGACGCGTTGAAATATTCTGGCTGAAATTGTTTTTGTTGGACATTCGTGTCCTCTATAATATTCTTAAATTTGTTTTGTTATAACTTGATTAAAACAACCTATCTACGAACCATGCATTAAGATGGGTAAATCACACTTT
This sequence comes from Arcuatula senhousia, assembly GCA_963971305.1. Lineage (NCBI taxonomy): Eukaryota > Metazoa > Mollusca > Bivalvia > Mytilida > Mytilidae > Arcuatula > Arcuatula senhousia. The sequence goes on from CAXARO010001436.1 coordinate 24,367, forward strand.
TTCGTGTCCTGACAATACATGTTTAATTGATATTACAAGAATTACTCCTCCCTTCAAAATGAATGTCTTTTTTTTCTTATTTTCAAGTTGTGTAAAAGAGTTGGTGGTTGGCTAATAGGCCACAAGTAGCATTAAGCATTTCGGAAAATGCCAATTAAGGGCGCCCAGTACCCTGATCACGAGTTGGGTGGTTTGCAACACCATGACTGCCAGTGACAGTCGAAATGTCCCGATTGGTCATTTCTCTAATTCTCTTTGTCATCGCCATTTTATTTTCGTTTTATTTCCAGTGGCAGTCAAAGTATCACCCCTTTCATCTTTATCACCCGGATAAAGTCGAAACCGTGCTGCTTAGAAGTAATGCAATAACTTACTAACTAAATGACCCCTTCCATGTTTACATCCTTGATATAGTAGTATTCACACTGCTTGGGAGTAAACAATAATAAAAATCTGAAGTAGAAAAAAAAAACATTTTGACCGGTCGTGGACAGGTTTCATATTAGCACTATGATTAACTTTGAGCTCCAACATGCAGATTAAGAAAAAAGTTTTGGGAATGATATTTTCATTTCAAAAACAAGTAGAAGATTTTCATCAACTCTTGTATAATTTATACTTTTATTAATTTGTGTTTGATATTATAATTTCTGTCTTTTTAAAGACATTCGAAGCAGTGTGATTTAGTGTTCTTAAGGTCTGCAAAAGCTGTAACTTTAATATAATTTTTAACACTAGACATTGTCCATTTCACACTTTTTTGTTTTCCTTTCATCATTATTTTGTAGAGAAAAAACTTACCGAAAAATGAAAGAGACCTACTTTATTTTTTTCTAATAATTTCCTGTAGTTATAACCTCTTACTGTTGGTCAATAAGCAAAGATTTCATACAAAGGTTTGGCTATAAAAGTAAAAATGTGTTGACAGTTTTGGGGTTTTTTTTTCATGGCGTTAGATTATTGTTGCTGCACAATTATTAAAAGAATTGTTATTATTTTTTTTAATCCCAAGTACCTCTAACATTGCTATGTTGGGGTGATAAACATGAAAAGGGAGATAAATGGAAAAAAATATTGAGGTGGCCAAGACGGTAAATGAGTTTTCGAATCAAGATCTGCGTTCTGCAGAGAATTCAAACCTCATATCGGAAACTGCAGTAGAGTTCTTTGCTGTTCAAAATTGGCATTATTTGCTCATTGGGTGCATCATAGTCTCTTATGCTCTAATGGGGTTCCGGAACAGCCGCATCGAATTTAAGCGCTAAGTTTGAGAGCGTTTTGGTCCGCTGTTTGAGTTGCTGCTGATATAATATAAATACTTTGATTGTGAATTCGTGATAATACCTAAGAGTATTAACATTTTAATAAAAAAATCTTTAATTTTATATAATGTTGATCCTGAACTTCAGAGTAAAGTTTATGATCAAATTAGTAAGAGACAACTTATATTATGGTACTTTTAAAAAAAAATACGCAAGTGATTGCATTTCAATGCTTCCCTGACTATCTAAATCCTCGGTCTCAATCAAACTCAAGTCTTAAGAAGTCTAACCATAAAATTTCGACTTGCTCCATCACGGGTAATGGGGCCTCTTTGTATAGCTCCGCCTAATCAGCAAGAACAGATTCCAAGTCCCCCGCCCATTGAGAGGGAAAATCTAATTCGGCTCGTTAAACAGGAAGTAGATGAGCGGCAGATCTGAAAACACATCCCACCATATGGGTGAATTGAGCACACACTTCTGTGAGCAAAGAGCCTGACCGGACGTCTGGTAGCTTGAGTAAACATAAGTTTCGACGCAAGTCCATGTAAATGATTGTATACGTGCACTGTTGAGTGATCATGTTGTGTTGTTATCTTTTGTATCAACTGTTTTTGTCTTTGTCTTTTGGACATCCGACATTTGAACTCCCCATTAGTACTTCTTTGCTTCTTTTTATGAAAAAATAATGAGACAACTCACAAAAAGACGGGATGAAGCAAAACATCGAATTTAAACCGTGAATTTGAAGAAACTGGATAGTATTTTATTCCGCTTTTTAAAATTTCTTGTGAAATATTAAAACAGTTGAGATTATGTAAGACTACTCTTTCCTCTTATGAAGCATATTGTTTGGTGTTAATGTCACAAAACCTTGGAATGTGCACTAAATCAATTTATTCGTTCAAACATTTAAATGTCTTGAATTAAAACTTCAAAAGGTCACAGTCCCCTTTTATAGAATTTTCGAAAGTAAATAAAGAAACAGGACGTCAAAAAAAACCTAACAATACATAAGTGACCCTGTTTTGTTCTTGGGACAACGAAAGATTTTAATCAAAAATAACCTGAGTTATTGAATCCTGCAATTGGTTGTTCTATAATTTCAAAAGCTTAAAATTGTCCGGTCTGGCGAATTTAAATGCGATTAAATAGAAGATATGTTTGGACTTATTGTCCCAATACCAAAAGTGTCAGTTTATATTGAAATATTGCCAAGTCTGAGTCCACACAAAGACTGAATGCACACCCATTATGCACTGTGCAAATAGAAAATTCACCTAAAGATGGACAGTTTTATATACATTATTTACGTGTACAATAAAGTTAGGTTGTACCCCCAAAAAATCAATTGAGTTCCATTGTTAGCGGTTCGATTTAAAGCGTTTTAATCTTGTTTGCTTGGACTTGACTTTATTTCATCAATCAGTAGAATCAAGTTAAAATTACTTTTTGCATTTATTCCACTATTTTTCCCTTTCCATTTTTTTTCTTAAAATGAGACATGCCACTACATTTTGTTTTTACTGAAACAACAATAGTAATCAAAGAACGATAAATAAATTTTCAAAATAACAAACGGCGAACGGGATAAAAATTAATTACATGTCGTCGAAATGAAACGTTGCCATGCTTATCGGCCCTTTTCATAAGACATACATGGGGCTGTGTTATATAAGTGCTGTGTCCTGTGTGGGTTTAGACAATTCACTTTGTTCACTTTGTTGTTTCAAAATTGTACTGATTCTGACTGAAATATTGCTGACTGGACGTTAAACAAACAGCTATCAACCAATCTTTAAAAAATAGTCGTTTTACCAAGAGTTAAACAGCAGAACTTCACTGTGAGACACGAAAAGAAAGTCACCGCTTATTTACTTACAACAGTCAAACAAACTCACATACCCATTTCTCATAACAACAAGGAACCATTTGCGCGGCTAACAATCTGAATATCGTTCTGATTACAGAAAGAAACACCTTTAGAAAGAAGCAAATAGAGATTTTCGAATGTCCAAAAGGCAAAGACATTATCAAAACGACGAAACAGTGAGAAAACATACATTAAAGAACTTTAGTACAATTGGCTACACCGAAACGAGTAAACTCCGTTCGGAGTGGTGAACTGTTCTTGTTTCTTGCAAAACATTCGAAGTTTGTTTATTTGTTTGTTATATAGAACATAATCTATTTAACTATTACAAACAGTTGTCTAAGTTATGTATGATATGAATACTTCTCAGAGCAACCTCGTGAAATTTTTGAAACAATAATGATTAATAAAGCAAAGACATGTATTACAGGAAATAAAAATACAACAAAGTCCTTGTATGATGTTATGAGAAGTGGGTTTCTGCATGAGTTTGTTTGACTGTTGTATGTGAATGAGCAGTTGACTTTCTTTTCTTGTCTCACAGTGAAGTTCTGCTGAATAACTTTTGGTAATGGCATTCTATGAAGGTATATTGGGTTAATCTATCGAGTCTAAACAGAGAGAGAAACACTCTCACATTAACATTGCCTGGTTATTTCATGTAAGACATAAAATAATATTTCAATTAAGCAAAAGTAAAAAAAAATCATTGTCCGTCGTTGGCATTGTCCTTTACAAAAACATCAAGGAGGAAGTAACGTTCTCTATAACAATAAAATACTTGTCTCTCTTGTGAAGTGGTGTTGCATCTCTTACTCGCTGTTTCATGTAAAAAATGTAAAATCAAGTTTAATATTCTGACTTTTTAAAAGATTGTAATACTATTTCCGTCTATAAGTTAAAAAATCAATCGGTACATAAAATGTAACATATCGTCCTTACATTATATGTATGCATAAATAAGTGACATGTTTTATGTTAAATAAGAGGTTTCAACGTCCACCAGTCCGAACAAATGTAATTCAATTCTTTATATTTATTTGAATTCATTTGAATTTAACTTGAAAGTCTTTGAATAATTTTACATAGCTGTTGGGAAGTTAGTTGTCTAACTTTTAAAACAGGTGTTCCCAAAATAATAGATACTTCACAAAATGGACCTTAAATGAATAAATTACGTAGTCTTTTCATATGAAAATAGAGAAATAAGAATAGATGTTGGATCCCTGATACAAAACTTGAACTTTTTCCCTAACTTTGGCAACTCTTTTTATGTCAAATTTAAATTATATTTCAGCATCAAGTATCTTAATATTATAAGGAAACTGTTCGTGTTGTCAGCCTCTCGAGCCCGGGGTTATTTCCAACCATTTTGGCTACTTATAATCATGAATATGGCTTATTTCATGGACCCTTTTCAACCAAGGAAAAGAAACACACCATACTCGTGTATTCACATAACTTCTAATTTTGACCATCAATATGGCTGGTATACAAGAGTTTTCGCATATATATGATCCCTTGATTTTTTTTCTAAACTTCACAAATTACCTGTTATTATATTTTGGCTTTCAAAGACGCTTAAAAAACTAGATGGGGCGATGCAAACGGAATATTTCAATAGTAAGTTAGATTAATGTTAACTGTTTCTTGAACTGTGACTGGTTCTCTCAAGTAACTGAATAGTCTACCCATATAAATAGAATCACATACTAAACCATTTAAAGCCGTTCTTTTCATCCGATTCTAGGTCCATCGTGGCTATGTAAGCGAAACATTTTCCACTTGATCGAGTAACCTCTCTGCTCTAATAAATAAAAGCTAATGCTTAATATAATAAATAAAAAGCAATTGAGTACTAATGGGGCAGTGTCAGTGTATTCATATTTTATGTCGTTAATTCTTGGTTCATATATGACCAAAGGAATAAAAATTGAAAACAAAGGTTATAACAAAATTACCAAACTTGGAGGATCAATTTCAATGTCCAAGGGAAAAGACAAAGCACGGATGACATACCGCAAAATATTGAATACCACAATGGGCATGTCAAAAGAATTGGCGAAGCCCCTCTTCCATTGCGATATTATGGTGAATGAAAGGAAATAAAACAAGGATTAAAAACTTTTTGTATAATTTTGTGCCCATTAAATATGACATAACTTAATAAGTGGTACTGTGCTGGAAAGCAATATTTCCTGTGAAAACCTATTATCTTGGCGCTTTCTTTCTGTTGGTCATTAAGCTGACCAATTAGGTACATCTTTAACGTGCACGTATTACTATAGCTGCATGTATCTAAATACCGGTATTACAACCATCTAGAATCTGATAATTGTTTTCGTCCAGCAGATACCTGAACAACCCTTAGAATAACTCTTGGTATTTGCCTTTCACTAAAGCTAACAAGGCAAAAGAGGATTAAATGTCAGTTCATGCATACATAGCTTACATCAAACGACAAGGTTAATCACTAGAATATATAAAATATGACTTGGTCGATGACCATTGATCGCGGTCAATGACTTACCTGGTGGCTATTTATTTTATTGACGTTTTACCAAGCTTCATGTATAAACATGTCTGGACTCTAGAAAAATAGCAATACCATAGTAGAGGTCAAACCTGTTTATGCTGATTTAAGGGGGTTAGGAAATCCAGTTTGGTTGCAAAATACTGAACACTTAGTTTAAATGATAGAACTGTCAATATACTTAAGGAACTCTGTTTCAAATTCCCCTCATTTCTTCACATCGTGTACCATCTTAGACTGCTTCTGTTTTTATAATTCATTCATTATAATTTATAAGAATTTAGTCCTTTAAATAAAATTTAAATACCCATTTTATACTTATTTTACATATGTTATACCGGTACATGTAGTATGAATTTTTCACTTAAATGACTTTAAACTTACAGCAAAGTTTTTAGCCGTCTTAAGTCATGTATATTTAAGAAAATGTAAAGCCTATTAGCCTCTTGCTCAAAATACCAGATCGACCTTATCTGAGTTAAAGAAAAAGCAGCATGACATTACTTTAGCTATGTCCTATTTTTGTCAAAAATATAACTTTCAAGTAATAATTCCTGGTTCTCACTGTGAGTGTAACATCTGCTGTTTGATATTAATCAGACTCTAAGTAGCCTTATAGATGTCAATGACCATGTCCTACAAACAGGAAGAATTTTTAACGTCTTACAGGTTGTTGACCAACAAGTTAATCTTTGTACTTTTTGACATGCTTGTTATTCACATGTATCATCTTCAAAAACATTTTCTTCCTTGGCAACTGAAACTATGTTTTTTTTTTCTCTTTTTCTCTCCTTATCTGAATTTTAACCACACTGCCAATATCCGAATTTATTGATGCCATCCCTATCCCCTAACATTAGAACATATTTACTTTCTCCTAATCATAAAATATGAAAATATGAAAAATGAATATATTAAGAGTTGTGTTCGGAAAAGTTACCTCGTTTTCAAGAAAATTTGATGTGTAAATTTTGGCGGGATCATGTTTTCTCTGACCCTTTCCCTTTAGCATTTGCATTAAATTGCTGTAAAACCAATGGACAAAGAAATAAGATATTTTTCTAATATATATTATATAATTAAAACCTTGATATAAGACTCGTGGGCAAAGTTTTTCAACCTTATTTGATGTATTTCAGAAGATTCCGAAATAACAAATCTGCATCAATAGACAAGCGAGCATCCCCAAATAAGTTAAAATTTAAAAAATATATAATATAGTTTTAATAAAAATTTATATAAAATCTAATTTTACATAATGTAGGATTATAAGTTTTATCGCGGCAAACCGAGTAATAATGAGTACACATGTGCTTCTTATTCTTAAAAATGTTAATTTTAATAAGATTTAAAAATGTAAATTGGCGAAAAAAATATTTTCACAAGCATTTTAGTGCTGAATTTCAAGAGTTTAAAACCCTAAGAACGTTGAAATGAGATATTGTTTTTGTTAAACCGGATCACTAGGGACCAAATTCTGAATCAGAAGCTCTTAAGCTTTGTCAAATAATTCAGTTTAAGCTATCACTGACATTATAATGGTAGCTTGGGTGACACTGAATATTTATTTCATTCTTGGACTGATCATTTCACTCGCCATTTTAATTACTATAAGCTTATTGATTTTACTCAAGAAATTTTATTATTTTCTTTTAACATCAAAACGTGATGCTATCAAAGGCTTGATTGATCGATAGCCCAACTTAGCTGGCTCGGATAGCGGTAATTAAATAGCCTGTGGTCAATGGTTTGTCCACTCCGTAGCCCCTGGTGGCCACCTTTTAAGTAGTAATTGATGGAGGTCATGCCAGGTTATGATCAAGGCTCGACGGTGAAATAAAATAACAAAGTAATTTGGATATGGGACTGTTCAGAAAAAGAAATACATCAATTGTTCTTGAAGTGCAAGTTCAAAAAGTCAATGTTTTTGGTCAGCTTTAGTTCGACTCCGACATCGCTGATTAATCTTATGATATATGGTTAAAACCGAAATTACACATTTAAAAATGCTTTGTTTTTTGTTGTTTTTTTACATAAAAATAAAGAGCATCATGTAAAAATTCATCCTCTTCATTGCGCATTAAAAGATTTTAATGCAAATAATTATATTGTAAATGTCTTTCAAAGACATAATTAGTTCGTCTTTGAAGGTCGTTCTCTTGGAAATTCCATTTTTTTTTTCCAAACGTGATGGACAGTGAAGCTAGTGCTTTCATTAAAAACCCAATAAAATTTCAGGATTTTTGGTCACAGCACCGTTAATATACCAAGAATTCACAAGTGTTTTGGTTTGAATAAAATTCTAATTATTCTAATTCCAATATGGGAAATGTGGAAATGGTCACCGTATTTCTTAAGCATCGTCCTATAACATGCTAATATTGATCAATAGGGAAGTTGAGATAAAATAGATTAGGAGGTCCTAAATGAAATAAAAAGAACATATACATAACCAAACAGGTTTAAAAAAGGAAGCCTTCTAAGAAAGGAAATAGATTAAACTTTGGTTTAAAAAAATCAGTCGAGAGAACACTTCAATTGACATAGTATCTAAATGTTAAATTCACTGACCATTTTGAGAAAACAAACTTGAAATTATCATTTGCTTACAATCCATGGGTGGTTAAAAGAACCAAGTGGATTAATATGAACCAACAAGTTTTTTTTCTCTCATAAATTATTTGCATACTTTTATACACCTACTTCAGTAGTGGTACATGTATACAAAACGGTTAATTTGGTTATGCAGAATATGCATATTTCAAGGAGTTACCTCTCATCAGCAGCACTTGAATCAAAACATTTGAAGGACTTAAATCAAAAGAAAAATACTCTAACCTAGTGAGTGAGTGAGTTGGTGTTTTACGCCCGTGCAACGCCTTATAGGTTATTTACAGGCGGATAATGAAATGATTATGAAATGATGATGATAAATGAAATATGGGGGTGGGTTGGGAAACAAAGGAACTAGTAATTTCGAAGAACCACAGAAATAGGGGAGAGGTTGGTAGGGGCAGCAAAATTTAGCCTATGTGGTGCACTACTTGGTGGTCCACATTTGGGGTCTTTTACGTGCACGAAGCGTAAGCCTGGCACTCTCCACACACGTTAACCCAGTATGGTCAGCGGACGAGGGCCACCCTACTCCGCCACCTAAGATACACACTTGGTCGCTCTGTTGGCTGAGCACTGACCCGACGTCAGAATCCAAAGACCTTTACTCGCCTTTTACAAGCTAGGCTCTGCTGGAGGCATATTCGCCATCCGGGCCCCGCACGGGACATACTCTTGCCTGACTCCGAAGTTTGTTACAATACTTTGTAACTGTGTATGTATTGCACATGGTCGATATCGTCGGCGATAATCTTACCTAACTCCGACGATATCGACCATGTGCAATACAGTTACAAAGTATTGTAACAAAACTTTCGTTAACATACAATTTTGATGTAGAAGAAACGGGAAAGCTAAGCATAACACCGACACGCTGTTTTGTTCCGTCAATTTTTTTAAATTGTTTTAAGACGATTTTGTAAAAAAAACGACTATCATATTATGAATTTGTTCTATATATTAGTAAGTAGATGATGCCATCTATATATGTTTCAAATTTCTGTTAAACACCTCTTTATTTTTTCCATCAATGTATACTTTTAATAATGTCGCAAGACTTTTTTTAAGTCATGAGTTTGGCTGCTCTGGACTTGTGGAATTCTTATCTGCAGCTTTATTTTCATTCGCTTGGTTCTTTTCAATATTGCTTTTGGCTTGAAGTAAATTTCTCAATCATTTCCATAAGACATCATTTGTATGTTTTGGACGTCTGGCTAAAATTCTATTTCATTTACAATTTGAAGTTGTTTAATTAGAGAGCTGTACGGTATATTGACAAGAAAGACGTTTTCAAAGACTTACGTACGGTCTAACAATCTCAAGTTGTCAATTATTTTTTTAATCTAATGCACATGGTCATAAGGACTGCAATCAAATCCATTTTGAAAAAAAAAATGAAAAAAGTATTTTACTCTCCCATGCTCAAAAGTAGCTATTTCATATTGATTTTACGTAACTGTTTAAGAAATACGATTGGTAATAAACCATACAAGATGTCCTCAATTCCCAGCTTTCACAATTATGTCTTCGCTGTGAGATTTAAAGTATCTCATTAAGGCTTGACAATGTTCCATCTTCTTGTCACACTATTTCAACTATTACTGAACTCTTACATTATATTTAAAATTTAAATTTACAGATTTAACAAATATATCTGTTAAATTTGACAGAAATACATGCAGTATTTTCATTGAAACCTTAAATTATAAAATTGATGCTATAATTTGTGTTTAAGGTTTTGTTGCATTTACAAGTCTTTATTATATAACTTAAATGTTTCAGTCATTATTATCCATTAACATTTTTTCAATTAGCATTCAATTTATTTTTTATTCTAAAAATTAAAGGCGGTCAAAGCATTTCTGCAGGTGCATGTCAATTTGCATTAATCTGGGAAAATTTAACATTTTATTAAGAAAAATATTAATATTTTTTGAAATGACATTTCCTTCGTTTAAATTAAGTAGATGGAGCCTATTATAATGACCTGCTATAAAGTTTTTTATGATATTCACTAATGGCTGAATGGACAAAGTTTATAATGACAACTGACCGTTTGTGTTGACCACCTGAAGCATACCTTTAAAATGCATTTTATTTATGACTGGTCAGGGAACATGGTTCTCTATTGTTGTCTGATTGTGGCAGGATATTTTTTGAGAACATTAATTTTGATGAGATTAAATGACCACGGTCAAAGGGTCCAGCTGAATTTATTTGACCGGATCTTTTTGTTTGTTGGAGGTTAAGGCCAATTCAAAAAAGGTCTGGGAAAAAATCAGTTTTATAATGATTTTTGAAAATAAAAAATATATAGTTGACGTGATGTTTTTTTTTTCTTTACCTCGCGAGAAACGCGCCAAGAAATACTGAAAAAGTATTTAATAGGCAAAAACTTCTAGCATTATTTTTAATTTTCAAAAACAATGATACTCTCATAACAATAGGTATATTTTGTCAAAATAACAAAGTGGTATGATACAAATTACAACAAAATATAGAGAAGCTAAAAGTTAGGGGTTTGAAATATTTATCCATAAACAGTAATATTCCCAGTTGTTGTGTTGTTCTCAGACCTTAGTGGTATAAAAGGTCTAATTAATTGCATCTAACTATATGTAACCTATACCGGTCAAGGAAGGATTTCAGTTTTTAGACCAATAAAGTTGTCTTTTTTGAATACTTAGGTATACATTTAACAAAGAAATGAACAAGATATGATAAAGGCTAAATTCGACAAAGCAAATGCTCAAACAAAAGCAAAAACTGAAGGTCAGGTCTTAGATGAAAGTCTTACTGTTAACATCTAATTTTAAACAAAATTTCATTTACTACATCAAATTGACGCCATCATGTTATGGGAAAATTGAACTTTTAAAATCATGCAAATTTGAGCGCTTTTATGACAAATGTAACTTTTTGCCATACAGAGTATCAACAAAATATTTTACTGTGTTTTTATATTAATGATCATTTACACAAGTAGTTGTAGTGGTACTTTGCGTGGCTCATATGGGATTTCCATCTCTCAGATGATTGCAGATGTTGGTTTGTCAAAGGGTTTTGTTTTGTTTTCCTTTACCGGATTTGACACACTGAATTGGAAATTAGCAGCGCGACGGGCGTGCTATAGCAGGCAGGAACCGCTTACTCTTCCGGACAACAAGAGTTCACTCTTATTACGACTAGAGTCCGCGTTGTTAATTGATATTCCGTAGTTTTTGTGATTCCTTGTTTTATGTGTTGTCTGTTTTTTGTCCTGTCCTTGATTGTGTTTACTGGTTTTGTCTCTTTCCGTTCGGAATTGGACATTCGGATGCCCCATTGGTACCTCTGCTTCTTTCATAGTTATTTAAAAAAAAAAAACACTCAAAATTTGAGGTTTTTAGCACTGTCACAAAATCAAAATTTTTAAGCTACTTTATTTTATCATCACAATGCTCAACTTTAAACAAAATAATGCTAAAATAGTACTTTAGTTTAACTTCTGTGAACTATTCATTGCATAATCTTTGCTTATTTTAATAATTTCAAAATTTGAGGACTACATTGGGCTCTTATCATACCTTGTCATTTCAACATCACCAACAGGAAACCCTTAAACAGGTTAGGCATAACCCATCAGATTGGGAAATGGTACTAAATGGCAAATATCTATTAAAATAAAGTAACTTTTCCTCTATGGCTATGGACATTTTACCAACATTTTCACTTTCAGAGGCCATAGATGTAGACAAATTTGATAATAACCACTCAATTTATAAGGAAAAAGTTGTTTCATTTCTTATAAATATAATGTTTAATCAACGTGAAATGTAACTCATTTGAATGATATTCTCCATTTAGTGGGTTGTGTACAACCAATGAAGATTTTAGTGATTCCAGTCCCCAAATTTGAGTGAGTGAGTGAGTTGGTGTTTTACGCCTGTGCAACGCTATATATATAGGTTATTTACAGGCTATGAACATGAAAAGGATGATAAAAATGAACATTGGGTTGGGACAAAAAGGAACTGTAAATTTTGAAGAACCACAGGAAAAGGGGAGAGGTGGGTAGGGGCTGAAAATTTAGCCTATATGGTGCACTACTTGGCGGCCCACAAAGGGATCTTTTACGTGCATGAAGCGTGGCATTCTCCACACACGTTTGCCCACTATGGTCGGCGGTCAGGGTTTCCGTATTATAGACCATTCAGACACCTAGGGTACACACTTGGTCGCTCTGTGGGCTGAGCACTGATCCGACGTCAGAATCCCAAGACCCTTAGTCGCCTCTTACAAGCTAGGTTCTGCTGCGGGCCTATTCGCCACCCGGACCCGCACGGGACCACCTAATTTGAAGTTCCTCTGTTAATAAATGTTTGCAAACATGAACACATTATCAGCAGAAGTCAAATGGGTTAAATATATGTATAAAAGATTGCGACATACCGGTTCCTCAAGTATTTTTTCTATTTAAATGGTACTTCCAAACCATTATTTATTTATTTATTTATTTTGTATTCCTGGTCTTTAATTTGATTCTTTATTTTGTATTTGAATATTTCTTTTTATCTTTCAATTCCTTTAATTTTTTTAACTTGTCAGACAATCACCAAGGTCCAAATAATACAATTCAAAAATGTTTTTGACAATTGTTTTATTGTTGATCTACAGTTATCGAGAGATTTAATCGTGGGTTATGAGAGGTCAGCTATGGTCAATCTTCTGTGACACTAACTGACCCCACGTTGACACTACTGTCCAGTGTAACATGGGAACCTTTTTTCTCCAAATGAATAGTAAAAAATATGATTTGTTGTTTAGCTCTAGCAGGTGATAGCGGGACATTTAAGGCCAGTGGACAGCCCGAATGACCAATCAGAATGGTTAAGATTAGTTATAAGTCTTCTAGGCTGACCCTTCATTAAGACTTTATAGTTTTAATACTAAATGGAAACTCTTGTCCATATATATGGAATTCTTCAAGTCTTGCCCATGCTTTCTAAATTTATTATAATGGAAAATAGTAATTTATTGCAAAAACTAGAGCCTGATAAATGTAAGTAAAATTAGCATTTTAATATACATCTACCTTAAATGTTTTAGATAATCATATTTTTTAATTTTATGGTTTGTTTTGTTTGTTTTTGTTATTTATTTTCTTTTAACCTATTACTATTTAAAATTTATTTTTAATTCTGCATTAAGCTTATAAGCGGACAAATCACACTGTTTTAGAATAATTTAAGCCACATTTCATCATATCACAAAATGGTTTATTTTTTTTGTCCCCCGCCGCAACACGACGGAGAGACCTAGTAATGGTATTCGTCCGTCCGATCGTGCGTCTGTCAGTCCGTCATACTTTTGTAAGCGCAACTCATCTGAGACCGCTCAACAGATTTTTTTTAGGATTTTTTGTCATGATATGTAGTTGATCATATCACATCGCTATTCGACCAATTTTATAGGAGTTATGGGACTTTATCGACTCTGTTCATTTAAGAACTTTTTGTGACTGCAACTCCTCTGAGACCGCTCAACGGATTTTGATGATTTTTTTTTTTGGATTGTTTGTCATGATGTGTAGGTTATAATATCGCAATGCGATTTTAAATATTTTCAACTTTAATGCGGCAGCGGGGGGCATTGGCTCCGTGTAGCAATATTGGTTTACATTGAGCTTCTCAACTCAGAACCTTATTCAAATTACCTCAAATTGATGAAAATGAATCTTTAAATTCACAAAACATGAATTTAAGAAAAGAAACGTTCTGGTTGGTTGCAATACTTTAAGAAGCATGATGTATCAATGCATCTTCGATCATGTATGGAAGTATAATGATAAAAATGCATGATAAGGACTTTTCTCACTAATGGTGTCATTTATATATAAATACTTCTAAGTTACCTTTTGGACAAGGAACGTTAATGAATGTACCTCGTCTTAGAAAGGACTTGATTAGTCTCGTATATTTAAACATGCCTTGTTTTTCCAATATCAAATTTTGGAATTTCCATTTCTTGATATTTTAAAGCACTTTTTTCTATTAAGTCAAATAGATATTATATGTCCCTAATTAAATACCATTGGTAGTACCATTTTTACATCACTAATTTTACTTTTTTCATTTTGATGTCAGGTGTGCATTATTGTTTTAATGGTTATTTTGTTTCTTTTGTCTAGGGTTATTGGAAAATGCATCTTATGTCTTTATTCCTCTTCCTTAAAAGACCTTTTAAGTTCAGAATTTATAGTTTTTAATTTAATAACAGAATGTTCTTTTTTTCCATTATTGTGAGCACTGTTGTAGTTTTTTATGCTATTTGTATAAGGATGTCCTTGATTTCAGATTTTTTTTCATTACATACTAATACTTGTTATGTATAAATTGTTTTAGTTTTGGTTTTTTTTTGGTTTTTTTTGTTTTTTTTTTTCAATGACTTTACATCAATTTCAAACAAAAAACTATACATATTCTTATTTTTTCTATTTCTTTTTACAGTGGAACAGGAAAATGACCTTCTTGTCTGTGGAGAATGCCAAACCAGCTTTCCACTGCAAGATATACTCAAGTTCATCAAGCACAAAATCAACAAGTGCAGTAAGGACGGCGGCGAAGAAGAAACCAACGAGAACGATGAAAATGACCAGGAACCTGCAGACCCTTGTGGCATCAGCCGAAAGCGTACAAGTATATCAGCGCCGATATCCAGAAAAGAGTCCCTTGAAGCAAGGCTATCTCCCTTGTTTGAACCCATCTCTAAACATGCCAGGGAAAATGATGATCTCGCTGTGGACGAAGATGTCAAACCACCTCGTCCTCCCTTGAAACTGAAGCAAGATGCAGAATCAAACACTACCCAGACCGGTGAGTTTACACCTGAATGCTTTCAACATTAAAGGATTAGCACTTCTGATTTATAATAAGCTTTCCTATATGTGATGTTGATGGTTTCTTTAAGATTAGTCATTAGACTTATAGACCTAATCAACTCACCATTATTAATTTTCCAATATAGGATGAAATATTCAGATCAGAAGTTGACCATTGATTTGTTAATAACTTATGACAAATTTCAATAAAAATATAATCATAGTATAGTTCATTCTGAGATGAATACACAACTTATTTAAAAGTTTTTTACCGTGTCTTTCCAATAGAACAAAAATGAATAAATTTATATTGTATAAAGAAAAAAAATGAAAAAATGACAAGAGATTTAAAAATATTTTCTTTATAAAAAAAATAAATTTGATCAGATAGCGCGCTAGGTGTAATATTTGCTAAGCAAAGTGTACATTATAAGCAAAAGTAACGTTTTGATTTGTATAACTAGGGGGAAAGAATAGAAATGTGTGCTGTAAAATGCAATTTTTGACGAATGCAACAATATATAAGATCATTTTGTAAGTAGGGGATATGTATTTCACACTAGTGTTGATGAGTTCTTGTATAGGTAACAAGGTGATAACTTGAAAGATATTTAACATATGGTGTTACGTAATTCGTAACTTCCGGTTACAGTTGTCAAGTGGATTGCCTCACCCATATCATCCTTTCTTGCCATAAATGATGTACTATGTAATTATTTTTTTTCTTACTTTTCCAGGGGTTGTACAATTCATTCATGATATCAAGTGTATAGGGTGTATATAGTATTTATCTTGCTAGTTTGTTGTTACGTAGTAAAACGTTTTGGTATCATAGTAAATTAAGGTCTTAAATATTAGGTGCAATATCCTATGCTTAGAACCTTATCTTGAATATCTTAGTAATAATTTGGTTCCCCAGTTTGGTATTTTTGGTTATACTGTTCTATGCTCTTCATATTCATACAGTGTTTGGCATTTTCAATATTTTTGGTAGAGCGCCTCTGATGAGTCTTGAATAGACGAAACGCGCGTCAGGCGTAGCAAAATTTATTGTCTGGAACTTTGTTGTCATTTGTATTTCGAACACACGTGAAGGTTAGCACTGCTGGTGGAGTTTAAATTCCCCGAGGTTAACCCGCTCCGGCACCAACACTTTTGAGTTGGAGAATACATCAAAGCTTTAAATTATCCGTCTAAATTTCAAAATTGTCTAAACCCTAAGGTTCTTCCTACCCCAGACATAGGTTGAATATCTTAGTAATAATTTGGTTCCCCAGTTTGGTATTTTTGGTTATACTGTTCTATGCTCTTCATATTCATACAGTGTTTGGCATTTTCAATGTTTTTGGTAGAGCGCCTCTGATGAGTCTTGAATAGACGAAACGCGCGTCAGGCGTAGCAAAATTTATTGTCTGGAACTTTGTTGTCATTTGTATTCCTATAAATAAGTATTTTAATCATGTCGACTTGGAATAGGGACGTCATGGTAGCCCATTCACCTCCCAAAACACCCTATCTTACATAGCTGCGTTTAGCAGTAGGCCAACACAGCGGTTTAATACAAATAGGGTTAAGTGGATTAGTTTGTGTTTACCTATTTTCTGGAGAAAAAAAAAAGTCATTAGCAAGGGATATTTTTTTTTTAAACACAAGTACAAAAATTTATGAAAGACAACCTGAAAATAATAGTTGCAGCTTTATTTTGTTGCGACAGCAATCAATGGCTGTTGAAAGAAAAAATTATTCCAGTGCCGGAAGTTTTGTTGTTCTACCCTTGTCAATAATCTTCATGGTTCGAGTTTTTTACAGGCAAATTTTGATTACATGAAAATCGCTCTTTAGAAATTAATTGCATAATTTGAAAGATACCAACAGAGTGGAAGTAGCATGTCAAAAAACCAATGTTATTTGAAGAGATTTTCTACGTAGGTATTGGCTATACTCTAAAGGCGACAGACCGCTATTCAGATTTGGCTCTTCCTGCTAATAAGACGATGCCAATAAATTTTCATGTTTGTAGAAGTCTTGCTGTGTCCTGTTAAGGCCGACCGGATCTGATGTCATGGTATTCCGGTTTATCCATTACTTTTTACCAATAAATAAGGTCCATTGTCTGCAAATTTAAAACAAAACATCATAAAATCGATTACATTTGAAATGAATTAAAATCTTAATAAATTGTTGGTTGTTTTAATTTTAAAATCAATTTGGCTGCTTAATCAGGACAATGAATGGTCGGCTCCTGCATCTTGAATGTCTGGTTTGCAGAGCATTTGAATGTAATTTATGACTTTGTCTATATGATTGTAAGACTAAGCTTAAATAGTGGGCTACCGACAACTAACTTAAACTTCATATACATATTTGCATGAATTTCTAAAGTCTGCATTTGAAAGCAAGTCTTTTATTTTATTTTCTATTTAATTACAACAATGGATGGGATGCATTTATGCAATGCAAAGAAAACGAACAAATATTTTTTCAAGCATGCAGCTAATGTGCTGCGCAAATGATTTTGTACATACTTGTGTATTACCGAGAAGAAAACGTTAATGTGATTTGTCGCTCAGATTTTACCGTCACTGAGTATTTCTTGATGTTAAGTAAATTTAATTTCCAGAAGATCTTCATGACATGCAAATTGAATTTTATTCTAATCAAACAGATTGTCACATCTACATTTTGGGTTTGGTTAAAAATCAGTTTTAGTTGCAGAAATACATTGATTGTCTAAGTTATTGACTATCCGTTAAGAATTTTGAAAAATAAATTGCAAACTCTAAGAAATTTGAGTTGCATGGAAAGATCTTTCGAATGCAAATTTAGAAAATTGTACATTCAATTGAATATATTCATGTCATGATTGAAGAAGATTAAGATTCTCTTTGACTTCCAGTGGTCGAAATAGTGTAGGATAGTTTTGCAAACCAATTAATCACGGTTTTTCTAAAAGATATTAAAACAACAGAATACAAGGATCTCTTTTAAATATGAACAGGCCTCAATGAGTAACATTTCATATGTCTTTGCCAACAGAAACAGATTTGGTTCCTTCTGATTTTTATGCAAACTTATGTCTTTTATCTTATGTAACGATTTTAGGACATGAAGTATGTTAGTTGTGTATGACAATATTAAAAGACCATTCAAATCATTACCCCTTTGGTACACCTTTGCTACTTTATATACTTCTTTATCAAATGAAAAATATATTTTCAACTTCTTTTTATTCATTTTTTTTTCAACATTAGCCATAAGCTACAAACTAAGTTCTCAAATTAAGATTTATAAAAAATGCTATAAATATTAGTATATTTCCTTTGACTTTTCCGTTAAAGGAAACAGTTTTAATCTTCTTTCTTCTTTGCTGAAGGTGAGTTCATTTATGAAAATACGAAAAAAAGTAAGAAGTTCAAGTCGAGCCCTTTTTTACTAATCAGAAAAACACTAATGTCATTTCGAAGGATGGACAATGCCGGCTGACTGGAAGTTTATTCGGATAAATATCCAAATAAATTATCTGATATTCAGGAAGGACCATCCATTTAAGACATAATGAAATATTTTCTCTGGTTATTACCATATTGATTGACACATTTGAATTGCAAACTTTTGCCTGGACATTTGTTTGAATTTTTGATTTTAACCACAGTCTATTAAAATCAGCATTGAAATATTCAGACGCCAAGGAAGATTGATGATTTTGATAATTTAAAGATTGGACAATTAAACTGTCATATTCATCACTAAAGCGTGAAAGAGTTGTACAGTTTTTTTTTCAAAATAAATTATTTACTGTTATGAATTGCATACATTTGCTAATATCATCATGCATTGCAATCGATTCTGATAAAATTGTATGGAAAATGTCCATTTTAAGGTATAAAAATTTAATGTTCATTTAGCCTTAAAATATTATTTTCTGAGATTGTAATAATCATATTTGTACTTTCTGCATAACACGTTGAGTTTAGCATGATGTTGTTTTTTTGTAATGTCACGAAGGAGTAGCACACATCCTTAATAATCTTTGATGACCTATTACACTCAATTTTAAATCTTTTGTCATGAAATATTGCAATCATTATTTGTAATAACAGCATCTAGTATAGCTATAACTTAATTTGAGACAGGAATAAAAGAGTTCCTTGGTATAGTATTCCTAGAATTGTTGCAGTAAAAGATATTTAATGTCCATGTTTTAATGATCCCATGTGATTCTGTAATACTTCAATTTCAAAGAAAACGTTAGGACCTGATAAGGCGGTGTTTCATGAAGAAAATTAATCTTGAACGTTTTTGCTGTTTCCTTAGGTGATCTTATTCAATATGTATTAAAATATCAGCATCATGTATCAGATGACATTATTTAGAATCACCTGAAGATTGCAATATTATTATGCATGACCTAAAACTATGTCCAAATGTAATAACCAAATGAAATTGGAGCTACTGCTGCTTCTGGCACAGCAGTTGACGTGAGTAGGGACAGTTTATGACATGAATGACAAAATTAATAATAGTAAAGAACAAACACGAAACAATATGGCCTTACGAGTCGATTTTAATGTGAATTTTCCATTTTGCCTCCTGCTGAAAAATAATTGACCTGCTATCCTAGAATTTCTTTAAGATCCACGTTTTGAATTTCGGTTGGGTAATGCATATTTAGAAATTGATTTTTTCCTTCGTTCTTGTAAACCTGGACTGCGTTTGCCAAAGGGCGTTGTAAAGTCGTAAACTTTTAGTTTTTATATAAAATATGTAAAGGAAACAGCACTCTAGCTTTCAACAAGAACCTGATGTATTTTGAAATCACAAAGGCATTTCAATGTTTCTGCTTACGTTCTGTTGAGAGGTTTATCTGCATGAAAAATGTATATTATCTGATTGACAAAAATAGGAATCGCCCCAGACAGAATGTGTGGTATTGACGATGCACCTGTTACCGAATATTTCACAAGTTGCGCAACCAATAGCCATTCGTTGCCCTGGATGTAAATCGTGTAATTAGTGTTTGTCTGGAAATGATATCAGCAAGCTTTACTGCATAATCGTGTGGTAGTGTGGAAGACCTCGTGACTATAAAAACTCGCATTATAACTGAATATTTCTTTTCTTTCTTTGTTTTGTTTTAATATTCGACTTTAACATCAAATATCCATTCCAAAAGTAATTTTAACCCATTGTCATAAAGTTCTTTTATCAGAAGCAAGTCATTTTCGTTTTTTAATGTGCATTTTTAATGTTAGATGTTGCATAAGCTATTTTGCTTTTAGCTATCTACGAATCGTTGCATTACACTGAATAAAGGATGCCCATTGATCACGTCCAGGCACTAACGAAGAAAAATGTGGTAATAATTATCCAACATGGACTTGATTACACGCATGCGTAATTGCATGTTTATTGATTTTAAACTCTCCAGTTTTGACCCTGTGAAACCATTGGTAAAATTTCTTTTCCACATCTAATTGCATAATTTTGTTATTTTTTGCTGCTTTGTCATAGCTCGCACAATGTAAAGATTACATCTTTTTTGGAAATGCCAAATATGTCTTACTTCATAACAAAACAATATATATGTTAGCCCTAAATAAAAAAAACACTTCCATATTTGTAGAAAATCCACTAAAATCATGGTGTAAGCAAAGTTGTTTTCATCGTGGGGTTTAAATCTTTATGTTTCAAATATAGATGCCTGGCTAATGCCGTCTTTCCAGAATAAACTAGGTTTAGAGGCAAACTTGTTGACTCTTTTCGGAAAAGATTAAGATGTAAATCTTGTATTCATCGTGGATTGAAATGAGGTACCGATGCAAGTCTTGTGTCGACTATCATGGATTGATACGAAATATAGATACCAGTTGCTCGTCAGCTTTCGACATGAGGTACCTCTATATACGAACACAAAGTATTTTTCGTCCGATGCCGCCTGTTTTGTTATATACAAGTACAAGGAAACGATGCAAGACTATTGCGGGCGTTTAAGGCTTTATACGAGTTCCGGAGACATGTATGGTTTCACCAGTTTTCCATGAAGATTTTGGAAATTTAGGCTTTCGTGGCTCTAGTCGGGGCTGATGTCTCCTTTTTTATTTCAAAAGTTTGCCAGATTAAGTAAATTTAGTTTTTTTAGCTATATTCAGGATAATTGATCTTTTTAAATCTAAGTTTCTTATTTTTTTGTAATTTGGAGTCATTTTTTAGTGATTCAAGGCTAATGACGAATTTCGTGGAGTTATTCGACGTACAAAAGCATTTTATGCCGGCTATCGTGAATTGTATAGGAGATAAAAAGCAAGTTATATGACGCCTTTTTGAATAATGATCGGTTGATTGACCTCCCGCATATTTCGTCAACCTTATTATAAAAGTTATGTAAAATCCTAACTAAATATCAATTGCAAGTTTTTGAAAGAACGGTTATTTTTGGAACTGCACAATGGGCATACAAGACAGAACATTTTCCCTTGTTACCAAATAGTGTCTTTGAGACTTGTTTCATATTTTGTCTTGTACGTACTTTTTTCTCTTGAGGGTATGAACGACCATCAAGGTAATCTGTACCGCCTTTAACATGAGGTGATTCTTTACATTCACATTTGTCCAAAAATCAAATCGTGTTTAACCACGTGTAATTGTCCTGTTCGAAACCTAGCGGTTACTAATGCACTATGTTCGTACATTTTCTGCGATCAAAAAAGTACATTAATGAGCCTACAAATTACATTAACTTGCTAATAAGTCAGTGTTGTGTAATCCTTGTCCCTATAGAATCCTATAATGTTTAGATTGATGTGAAATTTTCCGCCTAAGTTTCAAATTGTGAAAGAAAAATATTTCATTGTTTCTGTTAGGGTCTTTTAGTGTCATCTCAGGACATGTATTAAGGCATTTCAGGTCAAAGGTATTACATCATGAATTGAGGTCACACGGGTTTTCATCGATTGCCTGGACACAGATGGTAAAACGTTATATTGCCTACTGACTCCCGTGGATTGGCAAATATCTGTGAAATGAAAATAACAGATGTAAGGCTTATTATTCTCTCCTTTAATGTTATGTGTTACATGTCCCGGCCACTGGATTTTAAATATGTTGTTATATCGATCAGAAAATGAACTATACATCACATATTTATAAATTTTGACCTGCCAAATGTAAACTAACTAGGGCTGTCTGTCGCTATAGTAATATATGTATATTGTCTGAATACTAGCCAATGGCTAAACACGATAACATATCACGTTAGGAATTTCTGTACCTAGTGTCAAGAGTCGTATTACCTGCATATATATTGTATGTCCATTTATAGATAAATGCACCTAGGTTAACTTCCGTATGCAATGCAATGCCGTTGCCAATACTTATATGTACAAACACTGTATCACTACAATACAATCATGTTTGTCCAGAGGAACGTTTAATTTAGTTACCGATTTATAAGTTGCAAGTATGACAATTCGGTCGAGTTTGAGATATGACATTTTAAGTCGTGACAGTTGCAAGTACGACATTTGTTAAAGTGACCAAGGTCAAGTTGGGCCCTATAAATTTGACCACTTGATAAAGTTTCCGTTATCTCGAGACAGACTAATCGTTTATTGACCTACATGTAGGACATTGGCTAATAAAGGTCATCGTTCTCTTTTCTATTTTAATGGCAGTGTACTTTGTAATTTTAGTACTGGACACTTAAAATTTAAAATACATAAAGAAATGTATGTTCACGACACCAATTATAATGGCAAAAACTTTAAATTAACAAATATTAATCATTGTATATTTTAGTTGGTGAACATTTTAACCGTATAAATTAAGATTTGGTTGCACATTTCATTTTTGTTCTTGGATCAACTCCTTTTAATTTATTAATAAAACGGTCACCATTATTCGACATTAATGACATCTGCCCACTGCTGCCTCTATTTGAACAATTGCGCAAATTGCAATAAATGTGCTTTATAGGAAAACAGTTGTACGATATTTCCCTTCTTATGAATATATTCATCTTGTTGTCCAGTCTAGCTAATTATTATGAAAACATGAATTTGAACTAGTTGCATTCGATGAAACATACCTTGGGAAATAATCATCATGACGTGATGTGGGTTATCTTTATCTCGTGGTCATTTAACTGCTTGACCTGGTAAAGTCGGTTATTGACCGTCATTTGGCTCTAATCCAACTCTAATGAGGGGCACTCGCTGGAACAGGAAAATAGAAAATTACTTTTATAATGTTTTTAAATATATATATAGATGTAAATAGATTGAATAAATTATATCGGAGGCAATTGAACGGACCAAAAGGTTTAAATAAAATTATTTCTATTTTTGAATTTAGTACTACTTTTAAATTCAACTTTCTACAGCCCAGTGGTCATATCATGTTATCTAACTCTGACAACCACGTTTTCGATTAACACTTCTCTACATTATTTAACTAAAGATTAATCAGAAGCATATTTCTTGATGACATTTTTTTAAATGTTATTTTTCACTCCTCTTTTGGGAGATAAGTTAAGTATTTTTTTGACTAATCTTATTTTGGAAATCCTTTAAAATTTAAATCCCAAGATTTCCAGAAACTCATGAATTTGGAGAGAATTTGCTTTTTTAACATGTACATAACGTATTAGCTTATTTGGAAAATTAAGTCAAAAATGCTGGCGCCTTTCTACGGCATATGGGGTCATATATATAATTCGTTCAGCGTATTATTTTAATATTCATATGTCCAAACACCCACTCTAGCTTATCAAAATATTCCCTTCATAAATACTAAATTAAAAGGACATCTATGGCTGGAGATAGACAGGCGTTTATCACGTAGACTTCCTATAAACCCTTGCATGAGTTATCATTGTGTAATACATTTTCCCATCGTCATGCTATATTACCCTTGAGTGTAAGGGATTACTGTCACCATAATTAGTCTACCTGAAAATGAGCTTACCAGGTTCCTATTCTAAAATACATGTAGAACTCTTTTGTCCAAGAGTCAACTTCCATACTATTTTCCATATAGCATTTGTGGTGTAATTGAAAACATAATTTTGACACCACTAAGAAGAAATACGATTCTGATTAGGGTTTTTAATAATATTCATGGCTATTTTTTTCGTCCAGTGCCAGCTGCCAGTATGTAAAATAGGGCTGGTTAATAATGTAGTGTGTCCGACAGCTGTCGTTGTTTGTTACACAATAACATGCTTCTGGCATTATGCACCCCATAACGACCGTTGTCACCCTACGGATTAGATCACTCATTCACTTGCAAATTTTTCGCCAATTGGTTTCAAAGCCATTTTCATAATAGGTCACCATTCAACGTAAAAAGGGTCAACCTTTTGTTAAGAGGTTTGTTTGGAGATTGAAGACGTCGTGGACTAAGATGCTTTGTTATTGGGTGTCAGTGGCGTAACACAATCCAACGCGCTGTCAGCCAATGTCCAATAACGTATAATTAGACGTACATATTTTTCTTTCTTTATTTTTTTCAAATGTTAGGTTTGTTACAATCAATTAATATCTTTATTTGAAAAGATTGTCCAATTCCACACATTACATTGACTCACAACGACTTTAAAGTCTTTGTTTGTGTTTTTTAATGTCCTTTCAGACCAAATCAAAGAATATAATTATTGATTTAAAATTCGCCTTGTTTGGCTTTTTTCCTAAGGTCATTTCCATAAATGGAGGGAAGGTATTCTGATGATGTAAAAGATACATGCATTAAAGCATATTAATATTATATTTCATGCAGAAAACAGAATGTTCCGTTTGACTGGTTATGATACGTGGACCTGTTATGATATAACTAAAGCCAATCTTATTTTATGCAATTAACACATAAAGGTTTTCATAGTAATATATTGATTCGACTGGTGTTGATGATGTATATGTTAAAATCTTATCAAACATTTAAAAGGATTTTATATGTATAGATCAAACAACATGTCTGGTTTTTGGTCATGGATGGTTTCATCTGACTGCGGGCAAGCTTATGCTTGATGCATCATTTATGGTCATTTAGAAATAAATAAGGCTATTTCTAAAGCTTGTACGTTCCGGATATAGTTGTACAAATAGTAAATTTGTCGACCTAAATTATTATGTCATCCTATATTTTTAACAAACAGACATAATCAACTTATTTTCACCCATACGTTAAAAAAACTCTAAAATCATTATTTATTGCCTTCATGAGCTCAAAAATGTTGATTTAAAATCAAATTACCATTTTGACAAGTTTAAATGCAGTGATATATACAAATATGCATGGATCCCAGTTTGAGCCCCATGCATATTTAATGTTGTCTGGTCAATTTACTCTTATTACATAAAGGTATTAGCCAAGCGTTGCGATAAAAACCTACCTGAATCGATCCTTTTTACAATATCAAGCTTAGCCTACTGTTTGCCCAGTCTACTGATCAAATAAATAATATTGAATTTCTTTTCTACCTTATGCAATGAAGGTCAATATAAACAATGTGTTGTTTTCAGGACCACTATTCAAACTACATGACTCATATACATTTGTAAAACATTCAATTGGTATTCTGGCCGTTGACATAGTAGAGGTGGCAATTTAATCTATTTTACCAGTATTTAAAATACTTTTTAGGTTATGAATAACAAGTACAATAAACCATTTTTAAAAAGTTATGTCATTTCATCAATATAAAAGTTGAGTTCTAAAATCTTTTCGTTTCAGAACCAACGAAGTTTGTCTGCGAATCCTGTAAGTCAACTCATGAAACTGCATGGTCTCTACTACAGCATGCACAACGAGAGCACAGAATGAAAATTTATCATATTCCTCCTGTGAATGAATCTTTTCCTGGAATCAAGAGTGAGGGAATACAGAATGAAATAAGCGACTTAAAACAATCATCACATCTACCACAAACTCCTAAGATTCAAGAAGATTTGAGAGAACAGCAATCGCATATACACAGGGAACATCATCGAACTCCTCCATCAGCTGGTAGTTCCGCCGGAAGTGGAGACGCAACAATCACATCTCACCATTCACCTAATCCATTTATGTTTCGTTTTCCATTTGACCGACCTCCTGTTTCTCCCAGTCTTCAATTTAGCCGTCCACCAGGTCCTGATTTTATTACAACTGAACCACGACATTTAGGGTTATTAAACTTCTCTCCATTTGATGGGCCAGCCCCAAGTTTTCCTCCACACCTTTTTGATAGGGCACCACGTCCGATAGGATTCGATAACAAGGCCCTGGAATCTTTTTATTCACAAAGATTAAGAGAGTTGGCGTCACGAGACTTCGTAACCGGTTCTACACCATCAGGATCACCTCCCGTAAGAAAGCATACCCCTCCATTTTCGCAGGCTGGAACAACGACAACGACATTATTTTCTCCTTTGGTATCACAGCAGTCATCTCCGAATACCGTTGATCCTGAGAGAGCTCAACGCCCGGATAGCTTAACCCCTCCAAATAAATTGAAGTCATGCGAGTTTTGTGGCAAATCCTTTCGTTTCCAGAGCAATCTGATCGTACATCGAAGGTCACATACCGGCGAAAAACCTTTCAAATGTCCGCTCTGTCCACATGCCTGTACCCAACAGAGTAAACTCAAGAGGCACATGAAAACCCATATGAACAAATCCCCAATGATGTCGCAAATTTCAAACTCATCTGATGGAGGCAATCAAGGTTCCGGAGACAGTACACCAGAAGGAAGCAAACGATTTATGGATGATGATGAGGATGATGAAGATGAGGAAGAAGAAATGGAGGAAGAGGAAGAAGAAATTGAAGAAAACGAAATGATGGAAGAAGAGATTTCAGAGAGTCGAAAGTTGTCAAACAACAATCTGGAGAAGAAACCAGAACTCAATTTATTCAATCCTGGTTTAATACCACCTCATTCGCGCAATGGAGGCTTTTCTCTAAATTCAGTACAAGACAAATCGTCATTGCTCAAAGAAGTAATGGAAAATACCGGTTTAACAGGGATTCCAACCTACAAAGATGCTTTGAAACAGGCTATTGAAGAAAACCTAACAAAAGATAGAAAAGAAAATGGTAAAGAGTCTAGTGAATCTGGCAGCAAAAATGGCAGCATATCTAGTAAAGCGGAAGTAAAATCTGAAACCCGAGATAATCAAGCGAAAAGTATCGATGCGAAATCAACAGGCAGCGAAAGCGAAAAACAAGTCAAGTCAGAACCAGTTGAGGCAGCAGCACCTACTCCGATGTTTAATTTCGATATGTTCTCATCTTTGTCCCAATCTTTATGGAGGCCGCCAACTGATATGTTTCCACTTCTACCAGGGTTTCACTACGATCCAAACCATAACAACGGTTTCTCACCAAACACGTCTGCAGAATCAGCTTTGAAGTCATTCGGTACACCAAAGCCAACAGAAAACATACCTACTACTGCAAGCTCACCACTACCAAGGAAGGAACATAGGAGGAACGATACATGTGAATACTGCGGGAAAGTCTTTAGAAATTGTAGTAATTTAACCGTACACAGGCGCTCGCACACTGGAGAAAAACCATACAAATGTGCTCTTTGCAGCTACGCATGCGCACAGTCAAGCAAATTAACGAGGCACATGAGAACACATGGAAGGATTGGGAAAGATGTTTATAGATGTAAATTTTGTAGTATGCCATTTTCTGTAGCTAGCACATTGGAGAAACACATGAGAAAATGTGTTGGCAATGGACAAATGAAAATGCTTCAAGATTCAGATTCACAAGAAACATCGAGAATGCAAGATTCTGAATCTGACTCGAGTAACACTCCCAATGCGTTTGAATCTGCCAACACTCCGACAAGTTCATATGAATCTAACAATCTCAAGAACATTTATGACTCACCAAACCCAGCCACGAGCATTTTTGATTCGGTCAACTCTGCTAAAAATCTCTACAATTCTGCCAGCGTTGCATCAAGTCTTTTCGAAGCGTCTAAAATACCAAGTAGTCCGTTTGACTCTTCGAAATTAAATGTCGGATTGGTCAAGAAGGAAGCCGGATTGTTTGATTCTGTTAATGCTACCCCTACTATATGACTGCTATTGGTTTGCTCAATTTTTGTTATTTATCGACACCTTCGGTGTATTTCATAGCACAAAATACTCATTTCTGATCTGCCCTTTCAGTCGTTGTTGTCAGGATTTTGAAACTAATTAGTGAGTTTTACATCAAGGATTCATAAAGATTGTTGTAGTTTCGTTGGTGCAGACAAACTTGAATATTGTAGACGTTATTTTGTATATTAATGTTTATTGTTAAGTTGGGTTTTGTGTAGGAGGGGACTGTACCCATGAAGTGTATTTTTAGATGGTGCTTACCCTTCTTGTATTGTATTTTGTGTAATATTTGTGACTGTTTTAATTAGATAGTTGCACTTTATTGGGGCTTTTAAAGCATATATTTTGAGATTATCAGATATCAACTTAGCTTCTTAGAAGCAAAAGATTGAAAAAATGGCAGGCGTAAAATATGGTAATTTTTTAATGTTAAATTTGTCAGTCTTAAGACTTTAAAGGGGAGTAGAAATGAAACGTATTACATCATCGAAGCACAGAGTAATATTACTATTTGTTAATTTTATCTATACACTTGTTTGTTAATAGAATGTGGCTTCAGTACAACATCAAACAGAAGGTTTCAGGGCTTTCAATCAGGGAGAAATATACCTTTATGGTTTCATTGCTTGCATTTTGCTGGAAATGTTTGAGATATTCAGAAATTTGTTGTGCCTATATTTGTCATTTTTTGTGGCAATAAGCTTTTTTCATTGTGCCATACGATTTTACTACATATACATACTTTTATAACCGTCTGATGGATGTAATTAAGGAGTAAACTATAAATTTTACCATCTGATAGCTCAAGCATTTTCAGCTAAATGGAATCATTTTTTGTAAAATAACATGAAACCATCTTGAATTGTTATGTAAAACTACACGAACTAATATGGAGAAAAAATTAGTAATATGCACATTGTGGAAGATTTAAAAAAACAGTCAGGCAGCAGAAAAAAAATTATCGTACTAGTGCCTCAACTGATCCTGCCAAGCAGAATTTACATGTTGTAAGATCTAAAATTTCGGAGTAAATTACAGCAGTGCAATTCTTTTATCAAGAAGGGCTTCACTCAATTAAGGTGTTTGTATAAAGTTGTAATTGTTAGTTTAGTGTTAGAGAATTTTATATTATATTCTATATATATACCCTCCTCATTATACTGTTTCCCAGGCAGTCTAACAACGAGGGACCTGACTGGGTAATGGTGCAATAGTTTGCCCATTTTATATAGTCCATATTTTTGCTGTTGATTACAAGAATTTGGCTTCAACAATCCGATAATGTTTCTGTTTTTAACACATTTTTGCTGTTGATTACAAGAATTTGGCTTCAACAATCTTATATTGTCTCTGTTTTGAACACAAGATTCTAAAATTCATTTTGTGCAAATCATTTTGATATAAAATTACCTAAAGGCAAGATGTTAAAAGCACAGTGAATGCAACAAGTCAAGTTCAAATCATACCGAAGTGAAATATTGATCTTCCCTGTCCACGATTTTAATTATGTTCTTACAAAGAAAAAATATTGAAAAGTCCTTGGGTTATCAAGACTATGGATCACTAGTAAAGATTTAATACAATTTTCAAGGAATTTGTTTCAAAATTTCTATTCTTATTGGGCATTTCTCATTTTCTCAAATGTTTTAATGTAATATGTAAAGATATTCAAAAGATTTGAATAGTTTAAAGACATAACAATAACAAATTCAAACATTTTGTGATGAGCAGCAGTTTGTTTTTTTCAGGGGAATTATGTTCAAGTTTGCACATATTTTTCATAATTGTAAAATTTTACACATTTCATCAGTTATGTTGTTGTCCGTGTTTGTTATTGTTGATTGTCTTTCACTTGTAATTCAAGGCAGATTCTACCGTTTGCGTGCCATATTGAGGGTTCAGTTTATATGTTGGTATACTTTTGGTGCATATTTTTACTGGTTTTCATTTTTGCAAAAAAAGTGCTGCATTTTATTACGCCATATGACCAGAGTCTTAGCTTTTATTTTTAATTTCATAACCATTATGTAAATATTATTTTCTTTATCATCATTTCTTTACAATTTTAAGCGCTTTTGTGTGATTTATACATTGAATATTTTATCTAACAATGTACAAATTTGGTCGCTTTTAAAATTTTCGTCTGCTTTTTTCTGTTAGGATATTTCATCCATAGGGCCGTATTTATCAGTTTTTATGTTACCCCCGGTGAATAGTGCTGCTTATTTTTTATATATAAATTCTTCAAGGGTTGTTTCACAGCTGGACTCTGGTCACTTATTTTTGTGCCATATAATCATATTTTTAAAATTCTGATAGTTATTTTTGTGTCTCATTTTACTGTGATTGCTTATGTATTCTTTGAAATGGCGAACAAATTCTTAACCATTTATTTGATTGTACTACATATTTAGTGGAGGAACATTGCTTTCTGTTCTAGGTATTCTGATTTTTTCCATACCCTGATGTTAGAAGGGTTATAAAAACCTTTAATTTTGTTTCATTATACAGAGCTAAGTTATCACAAAAATACCTAAATGAATTAGAGAAAATGTCAAAATTAGGGTTCAAGCAGTGATTTTATACTTGACGTGCATATTATAAAAACTTGTACATGTTTCCTATTTTACCTTCATTCATTTTAATTTTGACAGGACAAGAATTGAAAATTGCAAAAAAAAACATTGAGAAGCCATTCATCAATGAAAATAATCTAAGTTTTTTTTTTATAGTTTCATTCATATCTTACCAATTTTCGATAGTTTATATAACAATAGAACCAAAACCAAGTACAACACAACTATACTTTCATGTTAAAGCTAGAACAGATTGCAATGTTTATGTGCCTTTTGTTTACCGAATATTTTTTGTACATGCAATGTACTAGGAGTAATTTAGAATGACAGCTTCATGTATTTATAATGTGATTGTCCGTATGACAGTACAAAGTACACTTTAATAAACATTTCTTCTTCAGAAGTCTATTTTTCATCTCCCATTTTAATCTAGTTGTAGATTGCTGCCTTGTTTTAAGATCAAAATTGAAGAACCCAAAAGAATAAGGTTAAGACATCCAAACACACCGGTTTATATCATGCTCCGTAAAAATAATGTTCCAAATGGGACATTATGAGGTAACCCGAAACAATGAAAAGGTGTCCTAACTCAAAAATGTTTTTTGATTTGACTAAAATCGAACTTAAATTTCATCTTATTGTATTTAATAGTTGTCCAAAATTTATATCAAATTGATTAAAGAACACAAGTTGGTTTTTTTTCAACCATTGAAGGCAGGGTTTGACACTGAACAAAACCGATGCTACCAAAAAATATCTTATTACTTCTTATGGAAGGGTATAATTATGGATCGCAAACCATTAGCAATGTAACATTTAAATGTTCAATATAACACATTTTTTTTTCATTTCTTTAGTTCATTATGAACCATTCAAAAATGAGATGTGGAGAAGTGTACGCAACACAAAAACAAAATCAGCGGCAATTGGAAATTTCACAACTGTAAACAATCAACAGCCTTCGATGTAACCAGTCGTCGCTGAAAACCGTCTTGCATTAAATAAAAATATAAAAATTATCAATGAAAGGCTTTCTGGATGTACATTGACCAAGATTCTTGGCTCAGGACAGGCACATGTGATGTTGAAGGGTTAATATACAAGAATACGGCGTCTATGACTTACAAAACTAGCGAACAGAGATGAGCAATCATAAATGTCCAAAAAAGAAAGGATAAAACAATTTTATACTGTAGAAATTATCTTTCATTGCAATTGTATCAAAACATAAATGAGTTGTTTTGGACACTCTAATGGACTCGGTGAACTATTCAACATCTATGCATAAAACCTAACCTTATCAGGCTTGTGCATTTACCTAAAAGTTCTTGATGTCAACAAAAACTATGTCTCCCTAAACAGTTAACTAGGCCATCCCCTACAATTCCAAAAATTTCGAAGAAACCATTGGTGTCTTAAATGTGTGAATGTTAATGAAAAATATCAAATTGCTCACAAGCTTTGATAACGGAAAACCAGTAAATATATAAGTTTTCTGAACATATAACGTACACAAAAAGAAGCAGATAGAATGTCCTTAGCAACAACATATTGAGTATTTACTTTGTTCCAAGTTTCATGAAAATCTGCACACAATATTGGTTTTAGAAAGGTAAAAAGTTTAGGGGTCTTTGCGTAGACTGATTTAAACTCCGTCGCAGAAAACCAGTAATTTAGTTTAAACATCATAAATATCTATAGGATACATTTGCTAAATAGGCAAATGATACGCCAAATGTGGTGTTCCTACCAAGTTAGGAACGATCAGACGAGCTGACAATATTTGTGACAGACATTCAGACGAGCATGACAAAAATTTGTTTCCGGCCGTAAATCTGGGGAGGAATATACTGATAGTTAATATAAAAAAAAATTCCTTCGTTCTGAATGCAATTCTGATTAACTCTTTCACGAAGCAAAAACGAACATCATGGGCCAATTGCATAACCGCGAGCAGCGCCTACTGGCATCGTTTAAGGCTGCTGGCGGTTGTCCATTGTGGTTTTTCTGAATTGCCGCTTGATTGTGGGCTGTGTCGCGTACACTTATTCCACATCTCATTATTTTCTATCATAGTTAAATTCACATATGTTCAATTTATAAATTCTCAACCAAATCAGACTAATATTCTCTAGAAATCATTCACAAAAGTTTTATCAACTCGTATTGGAAGAAGCAAAGGTGTACCAACGGAGCAATCAAATATCGTTAATCCGAAAAGACTAAGACAAAATCTTCACAACAAAACAAACCATAAAAACACATAACAACCAAGCCGCAATAAGCATCGTGAACTCAATTCGAAACGAGAGTAAACTCTGGTTCTCCGGAAAAGTCAGCAGTTCCTGCATGCTATAGCACACCCATCACCTAGCGAACGATCGATCAAGTGAGTGAGTGAGTGAGTTGGTGTTTTACGCCCGTGCAACGCTATATAGGTTATTTACAGGCGATGAACATGAAAAGGATGATAAAATGAACAGGAAATGATGATGATAAATGAAATATGGGGATGTGGTGGGAAACAAAGGACCGGTAAATTTTGAAGAACCACAGGAAAAGGGGAGAGGTGGGTAGGGGTGGAAAATTTAGCCTATGTGGTGCACTACTTGGCGATCCACAAAGGGGTCTTTTACGTGCATGAAGCGTGGCACTCTTCACACACGTTGGCCCACTATGGTCAGCGGTCAGGGTTTCCGTATAATAGACCTGACAACCCCCGCGGACGAGGGCTACCCTATTCAGCCACCTAGGGTACACACTTGATCGCTCTGTGGGCTGAGCACTGACCCGACGTCAGAATCCCAAGACCTTTTGTCGCCTCTTACGACAAGCTAGGCTCTGCTGCGGGCCTATTCGCCACCCGGGCCCCGCACGGGACCGATCGATCTAGTGTGTAAATAACCTTCCCACACTCGATCGATCTAGTGTGGGAAGGTTACTAAGTATTTAGTTAGTTATTGCTTTACTTCCGAGCAGCACGATCTTGGCTATTTATCGGAGATGAACATAGTTATACAATAAACATGAAATGATAGTGAATTGGAGGAAATGGGGACACAAGGCCAATCGGGGATGGGGAATTTTGACTGCCACTGGATCTCAAATAAACGTCTGCGCTCGTCTGAGTACTGAGTAAAAAAAAAATCCCGTATTTGTCTACAAGCACATGATGTCTTCCGTAAAATTTCTTGAGTGACAACTACCAGGAAGCGACGTATCCCTGTGTTAACAATCTGCCTGTAAGCCGTGACTTTCTATCAAGGAAACCACAATACTCCCCACAAGCTTACTAGGAATAACAAATCAGTTGTTAAACGTAAACTCCATATGCTGTGATATATGATATATTTTCCATATATGAATGAGTTGGTGTTTTACGCCCTTGCAAAGCTATATAAGTTATTTAAAAACGATGAACATGAAAAGGATGGAAATCTTAACATGAAATGATAATGATAAATGAAATATGGGGGTGGGTGGGAACAGTAAATTTTGAGAACCACAGGAAAAGAGGAGGGTAGGGGCGGATAATTTAGCCTATGTGGTGCACTACCTGGCGTTCCACCAAGGGGATTTTTACGTGCATGAAGCGTGGCACTCTCCACACACGTTAGCCCACTATGGTCAGCGGTCAGGATTTCTGTATTATAGACCTGGCAACCCCCGCGGACGAAGGCCACCCTATTCAGCCACCTAGGGTCCACACTTGGTCGCTCTGTGGGTTGAGCACTGACCCGACGTCAAAATTCCAGACCCTTAGTCGCCTCTTACGACAAGCTAGGTCCTGCTGCGGGCCTATTCGCCACCCGGGCCCCGCACGGGACATCTTCATTTGCTTGAGCGGACGGAATGTTGCTACACAAAAAAGGAAAATTTACTATTTGAAAGTCGAAGTCGTCACATTTGTCATACAGCTTTGTACAAAGCCTTCCTACCGTGTCAATTTCGAAATACATAGCTGACCTCATAGAATCTGTAGTGTCCTTTATCTTATAATCCATTGGATATTTCAGTTGTAAAAAGTCAACAAATCGAGGATTGTTTAGTGAAATAACATCATCAATATAACAAAATGTGAGATTAAAGGATAAATCAAGTCTGCGATCCTTTTTGTCTAGAAGTGATAGTAAGAAGTCCGCTTCGTATGAATAAGACATATCGACAAGCAATGATGTGCAATTCGTGAACACGACGTTGAATTCTGTCCAACAGATGAGTTAAGATGTTGGTTGTTATAGTGTTTTTTGGTGGTTTTTTTTTACCGAACCTTATAATTTTTCTTGTCTAAGTTATTTTATATTTTGTCTCAATTGGCCGTCTGCAATGCAACGGTTGTGTGTTGTGAACTGAGACTGAATACGAGTTCATCTTCGTTCTGGTGTTATTTTCGTTTCTGAGCTGAGTTAAGGTGTTTTGTGCGCTTTGTGTTTGGATTTTTTTTCGTATTGCTGATTTTGTGTGATTTTGATCGTTGGTAGCGTGACGGGTGTGCTATAGCAAGCAGAAACTGCTGATTTATCCAACTCTCGTCTCGACTTGGGTTTACATTGCTTATTGCAGTTTGATTGTTATGTGTGTTTTTGTTATACGACCGCAAAAAAATTTGCGGACGTATTATGGTATGATGCTGTCGTCGTTGTCGTTGTCTGTTAACTTTTTAGTGATTCCACAATAACTTTAGTTCCAATTATCCGATTGCTATGAAATTTGACAATGATGTTCCTTACCATAAAAGAATGCATGGGATTGATTTTGGGATTTCCCCCATTTTTCGTTTAGATATTAGAGGCCAAAAGGGCCAAAACCTCTACTCTTTTTGTTTGTTGCCACAATAACTTTAGTTCTAGTTATCCGATTGCTATGAAATTTGACAGTGATGTTCCTTACAATAAACAAGAGGCTCCCAGGAGCCTGAATCGCTCACCTGACATATGTGCCTGAAGTAAAGGTTATTAGGCAAAATCTATTTGACGCTGAAAGGGTCATAAGATTAATAAGGGGGTCATCTGACAATATGGTGGATCTTAAGGTGCTGATCACTTTTGTTCTCAATTAAAATCTAAAAATCTGTCACCCTTTTTAGCTCACCTTGCCGAAGGCAATGTGAGCTTTTGTCATCACTTGGCGTCCGTCGTCCGTCGTCCGTCGTCTGTCGTCCGTCGTTCAACTTTTCAAAAATCTTCTTCTCTGAAACCGCTTGGCCAAATGTAATGAAACTTGGTAGGGTTGTTCTGTGGTATGTCCTCTACAAAACTATCGTTCGAAATTTTGATTCGACAAAAAACATGGCCGCTATGGCTAAAAATAGAACATAGGGGTAAATTGCAGTTTTTTGCAAATTACTCAAAAACCGTAACAGATATCAAAATTCTGGCATAGGGTAAAAGTGATATCAGCACCTCAAGATCTACCTGCCCAGAAATTTTCAAGAAGATCCAACAACCGATGTAGGAGTTATTGCCCTTTTTCTGGATTTTTTTCAAAAAAATTACTTATTTAGCCCTATATCTTGAAAACTATACAAGATATTTCAAAAATTTAAATTGCATATGACTAAGCACATCAAGATCTACAAAAGTCGTAACAGAGTCAAAGTTGTAGGATCGTTCCTTTAGGAGTTATACCCCTTGGATTGTAAAAATTGACCATTTTCACAGTTTTTTGTTCAACTTTTCAAAAATCTTTTCCTCTGAAACTGCTTAGTCAAATGAAATGAAACTTGGTAGGGTTGTTTAGTAGTATGTGGTCTACAAACTTATCGTTGGAAATTTTGATTCGACAAAAAACATGGCCGCCATGGCTAAAAATAGAACATAAGGGTAAGTTGCAGTGTTTTGCAAATTACTCAAAAATGGTAACAGATATTAAAATTCTATTTGGAAAATAATGATCAGCACATTAAGATCTACCTGCCCTGAAGTTTTGAAGAAGATCTTACAATGGTTGTAGGAGTTATTGCCCTTTTTCTTGTTTTTTTTTTCAAATTTTGCTCTTTTTAGACTTATATCTTGAAAACAATACAAGATATTTGAAAAATTTAAATTGCATATGGTTAAGCACATAAAGATCTAAAAATTATGTAATGGGGTCAAAGTTGTAAGACCTTTCTTGATAGGAGTTGTTTCCCTTAGAACATTAAAATTGATAATTCCACAGAGTAGCAGTCCTTTGTTAAAATATCCAGCATATAAGTATCATCGAATACAAGGTGAGCGATTCAGGCTCCTGGGAGCCTCTAGTTGAGTTATTAGCAAAAAAATGCAGTTTAACCTAATGTTCTATTTTTAGCCACAGTGGCCATGTTTTACAACCAATCAAAAATCCCCACATCAGTTCTGTACACCTAATGCTAATAAACAACAATACCAAGTTTGGTTCCAATTGGACTTAAAATGTCAGAGGAGTTAACGTTTTCAATGTAATGCGGAAATGCTTTTTAAATGCTCAATTTTGACGTTTTAAGGGCAATAACTCCTCAAAGGAAAGGTCCTACAACGTTGACCCTGTTACATATTTTGTAGATCTCGATGAGCTTAACAATATGCAATTTAAATTTCTCAAATATCTTGTATAGTTTTCAAGATATTGAGCTAAACAGGTGCAAAATTTGTAAAAATCCACAAAAAGGGCAATAACTCCTACATGGGTTGTTGGATTTTCTTCAAAATTTCAGAGCTGGTCGATCTTGTGGTGCTGATCACTTTTGATCCCTATCAAAATTTTAAAATCTGTCACCGTTTTAGAGTTATTTGCAAAAAAACTGCAATTTACCCCTATGTTCTATTTTTAGCCACAGTGGCCATGTTTTACGACCAATCAAAAATCCCCACATCAGTTCTATACACCTAATGCTAATAAACAACTATACCAAGTTTGGTTCCAATTGGACTAAAAGTGTCAGAGGAGTTAACGTTTTTAATGTAATGAGGAAATGCTGTTAAAATGCTCAATTTTGACTTTCTAAGGGCAATAACTCCTAAAAGGAAAGGTCCTACAACATTGACCCTATTACATTTTTGTAGATCTTGATGTGCTTAACAATATGCAATTTAAATTTCTCAAATATCTAGTACGGTTTTCAAGATATTGAGCTAAACAGGTGCAAAATTTGCAAAAAATCCACAAAAAGGGCAATAACTCCTACATGGGTTGTTGGATTTTCTTCAAAATTTTACCGTGCCAGAATTTTGATATCTGTAGCCGTTTTTGAGTTTTTTGCAAAAAACTGCATTTTACCCCTATGTTCTATTTTTAGCCATGGCGGTCATGTTTTACGACGAATCAAAAATCCCCACATCAGTTCTAAGCACCGAATGCTAATGAACAACCATACCAAGTTTGGTTGCAATTGGACTTAAGCTGTCAGAGGAGTTAACCTTTGAAAAAGTTTACGGACGGACGGACGACGGACGCCAAGTGATGACAATAGCTCACATGACCCTTCGGGTCAGGTGAGCTAAAAAATGAATTGGATTGATTTTTGGGGTCTCCCTTTTTTGTTTGTTTCGAAAATAGGCCCCCAAAAGGGGCAAAAAATTCAAATATGTTATTTGTTACCACTATTACTTTGGTCCTAGTTGGCCTATTGCTGTGAAATTTGTCAAGAATGTTTCTTACAATAAAAGAATGAATCTAATGAAATTTTCGTCCCCATTTTTATCCCGTTATGTAATTAGGGGCCAAAATGGAAACTTTTTTATTTGTGGTCTGATTTCGATTTTTTTTTTTTGCGTGTTTGTTCTTGTCAAATAGCAGATGCAAAATTGAAAATAAGTTTTTGCTACCCCCCCCCCCCCCCCACTTTTTGTCCCACTAATACGTGGTTAGGAGCCAAAAGGGGCAAAAATCAAAACTTTTATTTGTGGTCTGATTTTGATTTTTATTTTTGCGTGCTTGTTCTTGTCAAATAGCTACTTTTTTTCCTTATTACGTAATTAGGGGCCAAATGGGTCCACAATCGAAACTTTTTTTTTATATTTGAGGTCCTATTTTTGAAAATTGATTTTACATGTTCTTGTCATTTGCGACCCCCTTTTTCCCCTTTTACGCAATTAGGGGCCAAAATTGAAACTTTATACTCGTTTAATAGATTGCCAATATCTTACTGTTTACAAGAAGTGAGGGGTCCAAAACATCAATAATAGTAGTTTAACCAAGAAAATGGGTCTATTTCTTAATATAAAATTGAGCGGGGATATTGAAATGATATAAATATGATATTGTAAGTATAATTTGTTCCAATGGCTTATAAATAGTTAAAATCTGATGAATTCCTTGTAAAATGTGGGTGGAAAGTCCACCAAAGAAGGCATGTGTCAAAAACCTTTATCAGTCCACCATGGGCTGCATGTGTCAAGAGCTATTGACTATCCATATTGGGCCTAAAAGGTACAGGGTTCAATATGTTGCGGTCGTATCATGCTGCGCTCGGCGTAACTTTTTATTTGTTTCGTGGTGTGCTTTGTTATGATGATTTTATCTCTGTCTTTTCGGATTAAGGATATTTGGTACAACTTTGTTTCTAGGTTACCCTTTTCGAGTGTCAGATTTTTTGTTGTTGATTTTTTTTAGAAATATGTCAAAATTCTAGATTGGTTTGTGTTTACAATGCCCTGTATTTCTGTTGTTTCTTTTCAATTTGGTATTATTCTGTTGTTGTTTTCTGTCTTTCTTCTAAAATTTAGAAAAATCTTAATATCATAACAGCTGACCGTTTAAAATAAATATTTAGACTTTTACAATATCTAATATAAAGCTTATCGACTTTTGATAAAAGGATCAGTGAAGTGTGTTGTCTGCTTGTCAAAAACTGAGAGAAACCCATCTGAAAGAAATCCCTGTTGATGAAGCTCAAAGAATATAGCTATCCTTTCTTAAATCCATGTCTAATTAAAAAGAGCAGATATTGTGTAATGAAGTCCTCTACCGATCGATCGCTATGTAAAGTATTACATTATTTAATTACTCTTCTATCTGTCAAGAAAATCTTCTTGTCGATAAACCCGTCATAAACTCAAGCCTTTCCGACTCGCCACTAGGATTATCGCAGACGTCTTACAATCACTGCGCATGTTCAAAGCTGTGGCTGATTGATACATCGCTTTCTTAAGTCCGAGCCAACCAGCTCGTTAATTATCCCACGCGTTTTAAATTTCAGAATAGCACAGAAGACATGCAAAGTGTATTG
Source organism: Arcuatula senhousia (assembly GCA_963971305.1). Classification (NCBI taxonomy): domain Eukaryota; kingdom Metazoa; phylum Mollusca; class Bivalvia; order Mytilida; family Mytilidae; genus Arcuatula; species Arcuatula senhousia. The sequence continues at coordinate 64,364 of CAXARO010001436.1, forward strand.
CTAACTAAAAACTTTATATTTCATGTAAATTTAATTGCGAAATTTGAAGTTGATTACAAGCAAATCTTCGGTTAGAAATTTCAAGCATGCCTTTGGCTTCGGTTCTACACAGCAGGCTGTTGATCTTTTAATGAAGAATTCCAACAGAAAAGATGTAGAAAGAAAACTAGTTACATGATAATTTAATTCGATTCCATTTTATAACGAGGAAAAATTAGAAAAGGAAACCTGTCAATAATCGGTTGGACAAAATTTAAGCATCAGTTAGTGTTTAGTTACTCCTTGCTGTACAGTCATCTGGTTTACGATTGACCTCGATTTCAATCTAGTGCTATGGTGGTATGACTCGAGAACTCAAACCATAGTTCCATATTATTCTTTCGTCTAGACAAGATCATACCGCAATGGTTTTGGTTATTCAAAAATGAATGAAATGTTTGGCAGTAAAATTATTGCTGTAATACCCTCTCAGCATGTAAAGAGGAAAAGTATACGAAATATAACCTTGGCATGATTTCAACCAAAGAATAAAGGTAGAAATACTAAGCGACCGCGGCGATTACGTTGTAACCATGTCAACATAGCAATTATCAACTAGCCTTGATGGGTTGCACTCTTGGCAAAATTAGAAGCGAACAGAAGCCAAATGTTTCTCACTTATGGACAGGCTGATTGCATAAGAAGAATTTATCAGCAGCTGTGTGTTATGTCTACTTTGCAGTCTATAACCTCTGCCAAGTAATAGATTTACAACTTCAAATTAATAAGGAACCGATGAAAAAATATAACGTTTTCATTTACACATTTATATATACATTACTTAAGGATCTCTTGCTTTTGAAATGATGCTGAGAAAATCATAAACATATCTTCATAGCATAAACGCCCAACACAAATGGGCTCACGGAAGGACTGCGCATTCAATTACATGAAGTAATTGTAGTTCATATTCGTAAACAATTGTGTAGATGAATACGGGGTTGCACTAAGTCGTGCTAAGCATACAACAACTCCACCATTCAGAAAACAGGAAATAGATGACCGACTGATCTGGAAAGAGGAAGAACTTTAAACCTAATCATGCTAAAGCTCTGTATTCAATTTGAAATAAATCCCATTAGAAATCTGTTACGAAAATTTCCCATTTTTTACCCTTAAAAAGTAAAAGTCGACTCGGAAAATAAAAAGTATATGACCTACTGACTGAAGAAAGTGGAGACACTGTACAACTCAACTAGACATGCTAAAGATGTATACCAAATTTAAAATCAATTATATTAAGAAATGTGTAAATGCTCGCAAATTAATCCAACTTGGGAAAAGCAAAACAATTAATTAAGTACTTATACTGACTGATGACCAGCTTCAACATAAGGATAAAGTCAGGCAAAATCCTTCTAAAGTTATAATAGAAAACAATGAGATGTGGAATAAGTGTACGCGACACAGCCCACAATCAAGCGGCAATTCAGAAAATCTACAATGGACAACCGCCAGCAGCCTTCAACGAGACCAGTAGGCGCTATTCACGGTTCTGCAATTGGCTCATGGTCTCAATAAAATGCATATAATTCAGTAGTCACATATAGACCCCTTCTTAAACAAGGAGCAGAAAACATCAGAAAGACAAGTACAAACGAAAGCTTTGTCAAAGATTCCTATCTCAGGACAGGCACATATACTATGGGACTGGGTTAAACTAGTTTTTTAAGTTTACCCCTGTAACCAACTCGTTTGAAGTATTATTTGATTAATTATACGTAACAACACTTTAACCCACTTCGGAGAATCGAGGTAAAAAGTTTGACCCCAGGCTGTTTGGAAAAGTAATTCTGGTTTAATTGTCCTTCTATAAACTACCTTTTTTGTTTCTGCGAAAAATGTATGCAAAGTATTGTGCTAAATGATGACAGGACTTAATGATATAAACTAAATTATTATTTGATTCATGCTTAAAAACTAGACACACAAAAGAACTAAACTTGTCGACAGAGTCATCATAAGACGCCCAGTTTAATATCAATATACAACCACCGCGTCGGTTCGCTAAACCAACAGAGTGACAAAGATTTGAGAAACAGATTTGTTATCTTATATGCCGCAATTGTCATGTTATATAAATCCTGACGCAAAATACCCCAGGACCTGCATGAGTTGTTTTTTGCCAGTCAGGACCCTCAGGGTACGTCAATGTACAAGTTTGGGGGGGTTTTGTGTTTTTTATTTGTTTTTTTGGGGGGGGGGGTTAAACGTGCAGTTAGGCGAAAACGCCTAGTTCCAAGCACGATAGAGAACATCAATTAAAGTTTCGAGTCTCGGCTCTTAGACTTTAGAATCAAAAGCAGTTTCAAACCGGTCGAAAATAGCAATTTACAGGTTTTTAGCTCACCTGACCAGGGTCATGTGAACTATTGTCATCAATTGGCGTCCGTCGTCCGTAAACTTTTTAAAACGTTAACTCCTCTTACACCATAAGTCCATTTGCAACCAAACTTGTTATGGTTGTTCATTACCATACGGTGCTTAAAACTGATGTAGGGATTTTTGATTCGCCGCCGTGGCTAAAAATAGAACATAGGGGTAAAATGCAGTTTTTTGCAAATAACTCAAAAACGGCTACAGATATCAAAATTTTGGTATGGGTAAAAGTGATCAGCACCTCAAGATCTACCTACCCTGAAATTTTGAAGAAAATTCAACAACTCATGTAGGAGTTATTGCCCTTTTTGTGGATTTTTTGCAAATTTTGCACCTGTTTAGCTCAATATCTTGAAAACTATTCAAGATATTTGAGAAATTTAAATTGCATATTGTTAAGCACATCAAGATCTACAAAATACGTAATAAGATCAACGTTGTAGGACCTTTTCTTTTAGGAGTATTGTCCTTAGAACGTCAAAATTGAGCATTTTATAGCCTTTCCTCGTTGCATTGAAAACCTTAACTCCTCTGACACTTTAAGTCCAATTGAAACCAAACTTGGTATAATTGTTTATTAGAACTTATGTGGGGATTTTTGATTGGTGGTAAAATATGGCGGCCGTGGCTAAAAATAGAACATTGGGGAAAATCACAGTTTTTTGCAAATAACTCAAAAACGGTGACAGATTTTTAAATTTCAATGGAGAACAAAAGTGACCAGCACCTCAAGATCTACCAGCTTTGAAATTTTGAAGAAGATCCAACAACCCATGTAGGAGTTATTGCCCTTTTATTTTAATTTTTTATGAATTTTGTTTTAAAAAAGAAATGTGAATTGCATGTTGCTAAGCACATCGTGATCTACAAAATATGAAATAAGGTCAAGATTGTAATACTGTTTATTTTAGAGGTTATTCCTCTAAGAATGTTGAAGGAAAGAAAATTATTAAAAGGTTTTAATTGCTAAAATATTACTCTGTACTAACATTACTACATTAAGTTTAACCATATTGTCAGATGACCCCTTCTTAAACTTATGACCCTTTCAATATCAAATAGATTTGGCCTAATAACCTTTTCTTCAGACACATATATCAGGTGAGCGATTCAGGCTCCTGGGAGACTCTTGTTGTAAAGCTTATGATTCTGAAAAGCCTATGATATTTTGGATTTTATAGTTGCTGACTGCTGAGCTATAAGCCATTTGATGTGATTCCCTAAGTTCTGTTTTTGTAACAGTTGCCATGTTTAGCTCATCTGGTCGTAGGCCATGTGAGGATATGTCAACACTGTGTCCTTCGTCTGTCGTCGGAAACAAACAAAAAAACAATTTCAAAAATCTTCTCCTCTGAAACCAGTTAACCAATTTAACTAGAACTCTGCAGGAATGATCTATTACATGTTGGCAACAAACGATCCTTATTTTGATATGATTCCATAAAAAACATAATCGCTGTCACTATGAATAGAACATAGGGTGTAATCACTTAAAAAGAATAATAATTCTGCAAAATTTATTGTCTGGAACTTTGTTGTCATTTGTATTTCAGCAACTAAAACATATAGAAAAATTTAAACTTCAGAATCCAAAACTTTTTAAGAGTCTCCATTTGGTCAAAAGTTGTCAGATAATTCCTTTAAGGGGGTTATGGCCCTTTTAAAATCAAAAATGGCGTTTTACATGTTTTTGAACTATTTAATGAAAACTATTGCAGATAGAGAAAAGAGCGACAAATGTGTGTACCCTAGGTGGCTGGATAGGGTGGCACTCGTCCGCGGGGGTTGTCAGGTCTATAATTCAGAAACCCTGACCGCTGACCATAGTGGGCAAACGTATGTGAAGAGTGCCACGCTTCATGCATGTAAAAAAAAACCTTTGTGGATCGCCAAGTAGTGCACCCCATAGGCTAAATTTTCCGCCCCTACCCACCTCTCCCCTTTTCCTGTGGTTTTCAAAATTTACTGTTCTTTTGTTTCCCACCCCAACCTCATATTTCATTGATGATGTTCATTTTATCATCCTTTCCATTTGCATCACCTTTAAATAACCTATATAGCGTTGCAAGGGCGTAAAACACCAACTCACTCACTCACAGATACCTTGCTTAAACCTTCAGCTTATTAAGCTCTACAAAAGTCTGCATTTGGTAAAATTTTCAGACGATACCTTATAAAAGAAACCCTTATGGCCTTAATGACTAGGTCAGCACTTCACATGAACTTTATGTTTATCTGCTAAAATGTCAAAAATCAATCCTGTAATTTCAGCCAAATTGGTATAGTGGTTTCAGAGGAAAAAAAAATTGAAATTGCTTTCGGACGACAATGACGGACGCAGAATGATAGCATTATCTCAAATGGGCTACATCCAGGTGAGCTTATCAGCAAACAAGCTGTCGAGTGTGAATGACAAAACAACCCCATGCGAGTTCCAGGTGTCGAATAGACCCGATGCAGCTAAGAACCCGACGTCGGCGCTTTTGATGGTATGGAAACATCTGTCATTTCGATGCGGGGTCGTCAGATTTTATTCGCAAAACCTGATCGCAATTCATTAATACGTGCACCGTGTTAGGAAAACAGGTTTAAGAGCACCCCTGTAGCTCTCGATAAGAGAAAAAACGTAGAATCCACAGCAGTAGGCTCAATCTACCGACTAACTTCTTCCACAGTTAAATGGCTGCATTCGCGTTGCTTTGGAGAAAAGTAATACAAACTAACAATTTGCAAAGAAAAGCGTCCACAGTTGCGCTCCAATTAATAGTACAATCAATTAAATGTAGGTAAAATCCGCTAAAGGAGAGCAATTCAAAACACTCTATGATCAGCTTTTATGTCCTTAGTGTGTGTAAGTTCAAGCAGGAATCATCATTGTATTTTCGAAAGATAAGGGTTGATTGTGTTAAATTGGGTACGGGTTGGTTGTATCCCACACAGGTAAGTGTTCCAACTAGTATGGCCTCAATTCGGATAAGGGTTCTTCGTTGTCAGTCACCATATGTAAGGGTTCCAGATTGTGCGAAGTTTTTGGCCAGGGTTTCGTCACTTTCTGGGTTCATTTGCCAATGGTGCGTTGAAGGTACATTGACCTGCCTTGTGAGTTGGTTCGTTTTCCTTCTGGTTTGTACTCGTACATTGGCCCTACATGGGTCTGTGTTATGGGTGCTGTTTCCTGGGTGTGTCTACACAATTCAATTTGTTGTTGTAATTAGTTCTTTTCCTGATTGTGACTGAAATATTGTTAGCTGGACATAAAAAAGCAAATTATTAGTCTTCCTCGCACGTTAAAGAACCCTGCTGCAGGTCTCGGTAAGAGTAGGACCCGTAGGATCACCATGCTCTCCTTTTTCCAGTGGCAGTCAAAACTCTCCTACCCGATTGGCCTCGTGTCCCCATTTCCTCCACTTCATCATCATTTAATGTTCATTGTATCACCACTTTCATGTTCATCTCCCGGATATAGCCGAAATCGTGCTGCTTGGGAGTAAAGCAATAACTAACTAACTAACTAGTCTTGAGCACATGATGTCTTCCGTAAAATTGTCGAATGGCAACAACCGGGGAGCAACGTAAACTGTGTGGGTTTGGCATTGTGCCCCTACTCAATACTCACCTCATCATCATTACGGTACTTCTTTACACATACACAAACCACCCGTCGAACATCACTGCTTAGGGTCACACAATATTCTATCAAACTATATAGCTTAACTTTATTGATTTAAATCAACTAGTGTTGGCGTTTCGTGTGGGACCCGTGGTAATTAGGCCCGCAGCAGCGCTAAGCTTGTCGATAAAGCCACTAAAGAGCGCACAGAAACCTTACATCGGGTCAGGCCACTTAGCCCAAAAAGCGACTCTGATGTGTGCCCAGAATGGTTGAATAGAGCAGCCCTGTCATAATGAATGTCGGGGTCGTAAGGCTATTGCGCCAAAAACCTGTCCGAAAACCATAGTGAACCAACGTGTGTAGAGAGTGCCATGCCAGTAAGTGCACCACATAGGCTAAATTTTCCGCCCTACCCACTTCCCCCATTTCCTGTTGTCTTCCAAATTTGAAGTCCTTTTTTTCAACCCCACCCTCATGTTTTGCCTCCCATTGAATATTTGTTAAACCAGAAAACAGGAATGTATTTTCGACAGATAAGGTTTGTTTACGTAAATCTGGATAAGAGTGGGCTATATTTCATTCGGGTAAGTGTTCCTTCTCTTGCGTGACAATATCATGTAAAGACTCTTCAATGTCAGTCACCATAGGTAAGGGTTCCAGAATAAGCGAAACCTTTGCTGAGGGTTTCGTCACTTTCTGGTTGCATTGGCCTATGGTGCGTTGAGGGTATTAAAATTGGCCTTTTTGTGAGTTGGTTCATTTTCTTTCTTGTTTAACGTCGTACATTGGCCCGTTTCGCGTGACATATATGGGTTTGTGTTATGAGTGCTGTGTCCTGGATAGGTCTGCACAATTTAATTTGTTGTTTCAATTTGTTCTTGTCCTGATTATGACTGAAATGCTGTCGAATGGATATAATACAAACAACAATCAATCAATCAAAACTAGTATTGGCTACTAGTGTTAAATTTACGGCCCCTTCAAGGTCCATCGGGCAAAAAAGAATACAGCAATGATTAAAAGAATCAAAAAGGCCCCAATGGGGCATTCGAGAGTCAAAAGTCCGAAAGGGCAACGACAAAACTAGTAAACATGAACGATAGCAGCACAAAGAAACACAAAACATAAAATAATGGTTTCCTTATCAGGAACATCCGAGTTCACTCTCGTTACGGCTTGGGTTCGTGATTGCTGTTAAGTTGTTTTTGTAGTTATGTCTTGTGTGCTGCTCTCGTTCGTGTTAATTGGTTTTGATTTTTTGACATTTAGATGTCCCTTTGGTACCTCTGTTTCTTTTAGGGAAATGGTTTTCAATCCTAAGAAAAAAGATGTCTATTTACATTTTGCCATTTGTTTCGATCTTGTTGCTGGATATTACAGTCTTTAAACTGTAATCGTACAACTTTCAGTGAGTGAGTGAGTGAGTTAGTGTTTTACGCCCTTGCAATGCTATTTAGGATATTATACCCCCGCTTCGAAGAAGAAGGGGGTATACTGGTTTACCTCTGTCCGTCCGTCCGCAACATAACTGTCGTAACAGATTTCTCGGCAACTACATATCACAGTGACTTGAAATTTGGTATATGAGTTCAGTGTGAGGTACTTTATCGCGAGTACCGAAATAAGGCCTGTCGGATATTTACTTCCTGTTTACCGACTTAGTCAATTTTCAACACTACTAGTCAATTGTTGAAATGTTTTTAACATTTTTCTCATAAACTACATATCACAGTGACATGAAATTTGGTATATGAGTTTAGTGTGAGGTCTTTTATTGAGAGTATCGAAATAATGTCTATATAATAGCTACTTCCTGTTTACCGACATAGTTCATTTTTGGGGGTAGCAGGGCCACGGTATTCTGAGTGAGCAGTAGCTCACATTCCTTGTTTAAAGGCGATGAAAATGAAAAGGATGATAAAATTAACATGAAATGATGATGATAAATGAAATACCAGGTATGGGGGTGGGGAAAGAAACAAAGGAGCCGTTAATTTTGAAAAACCATAAAAAAAGGGGGAAAGATAGGTAGGGGCGTTCAACTGGGCCTATGTGGTACCCTACTTTGCGGTCCACAAAGGGGTCTTGTACGTGCATGAAGCGTGGCACTCTCCACACATGTTGGCCCACTATGGTTTGCGGTCAGGTTTTTCGCATTATCGCTTGACGACCCCGGCATTCATTATTACAAGGCTGCCCAATTCAACCTCCTGGAACATTCAACCCAGTCGCTTTGTGGGCTTAGTGGCCTGACCCGATGTCAGGTTTCTGAGCGCTCTTTAGTGAACTCATACAACTTGAATGATTAGTTAGTTAGTTAGTTATTGCTTTACTCCCAAGCAGCACGATTTCGGCTATATCCGGGAGATGGACATGAAAGTGGTGATACAATGAACATGAAATGATGATGAAGTGGAGGAAACGGGGACACAAGGCCAATCGGGTAGGAAAGTTTTGACTGCCACTGGAAAAAGGAGTGATGGGTAGGGACGGGAAATTCTGCCTCTTGCATGGGGATCTTACGGGTTACTCTTACCGAGACCTGCAGTAGGGTTCTTTAACGTGCGAAGAACGTGACATTTTTCCCAACACGATGCACCACTATGGTTTGCTGTCAGGTTTTCCGCATTATCACCTGACGTCCCCGCATCTCTCGATGTCAGGGCTGCCCCATTCAACCACCTGGGGCACACATCCCAGTCGCTTTGTGGGCAAAGCGGCCTGACCCGATGTCAGGTTTCTGAGCGCTCTTTCGTGGACTTTTACCGACAAGCTTAGCGCTGCTGCGAGCCTATATTCGCCACCCGGAACCCGCACGGGTTCAACTTGAATGAAAAGACTCTAAGCATTATATAGAACTTTTCATAGTTTTTACACTTTTTTCATGGACAAAAATGCGACAAGTTGATAACATTTACCTATATTTTGTTTTGGCCATGGTCAGATTTTTATTATGGTGTACATTTTACCTGTATGTTTTATACCTACATAAATCAATATTTCATTTCAGTCATTTTACCTTAAAGTTAAAATATGCAGAAATATTAGTAGCCCATAAATCGGAAAACCAGTATATTAATATTTAATTGAAAAGGGCGATTAAACTAATGATGTTTTCAACCTGCGCAGACCTGCACAATTTCCAGTCTGATAGTTTTGTGCCTGGGGCTTGTCGTTTTAGACACATTCAAGCATACTGATTGACCTCAAGGTCCATATAAATATCAAATATTCATAAACCATGGGTTTTTTTTCTATTGACGTAACACATAAAGGGACATTTAATGTAGACAATGGAGTCTACTACCACTTTTTATCATACATGTACTTTCCTTTAAACAGTATTAGGTTACCTTTGTGTGGTCAATAAACACCTATAACTCTTAAAATACCATAAAGTTTAAAACAAACATAATTTAGATTTATATGCTTGAAACAGCTGTGTGCAATAAGTCGATGCATATCATACAGGAATTTGTTTTATTTGCAAAGTTGAATGCACATTGCATATCAAACTGTTTTACCCCGCTCCAGGACATATCGACTGGGTCAGATTACAATCGCCGACCAATGGCAGGCCGTTTCGACCCACCTTCTCTGTCCTTTTGAGGTCATCGTATCTCTGATCATTGTATGGGTCATAATGGTAGAATCCATTTTACATTTAAAGGTAAATTGATTGGTGTACTTAGTTCTCTGGCCATGTGATGTAATGGTAGAATTCAGGTGAATTTTGTTTTGTGTAAACACTTACCAGGGAAATGAAAATTACATAACAACCATAGATGTTTAAATAATACTCGTCTGCTGGGAATTCATATTGAGTAATTATTTAAAATTGAAAATCCACTTATGTCCACATAACATGGGATATTATAAAAAATATTGAAAAGACAGACAGACATAATGTTTTATTGAAAAAAAAAGGGAAAATCATCAATGCAGTTTAAACAAACCCCCAATTACAAGTACTTTTAAATAAACGTTATAGGTCAAAACACAAATGATCAATCTCAAATCTATGTTTAAATACCTACCCCAGACATAGGTTGATCATCTTAGTTATAATTTGGTAGCCCAGTTCGGTATATTTTGGGTTTATTGTTCTATGATCTTCATAATCATATGTTTTTTGGCGTTTTCAATATTTTTGACAGAGCGCCTCTAATGCGTCTTGATTAGACGAAACGCGCGTCAGGCGTTGCAAAATTTATTGTCTGGAACTTTGTTGTTATTTTAATTCTGGGAATGAAAGACAAAACGATCAAATGAATTACCGGATCGCATTGGTCCTGACTTGGTAGATATTTTAAAAGAAATTGCAATTTCAAAAGGTTATGGGGCGTCAAATGTATCTTGCCAATTGCGAGTAAATGTAAAACAATACGGATGTAAGACATTAACTAGGGTGGTTTTATTTGTTAAGTATTTCATAATAATCATACACAATCCTGATTAAATGTAATTTTTTTTGCAATGCCTTCTCAAAATTTCATCTTATTGTCCACGTTTTCTCCATTCAAACATTGAGTCAAATATTATTGTGATACATACACTGATTGTAAATACTTTAGCAAATTGGCTTTTTTTGACGTTTATATTATTAGAATGACCTTATTTCCAAAGAGCTGATTTGCTCAAAAACAAAATACATTGTAGCATTGTAAATCTTATGTAGATATAATATTATCATTGTAAGGTTTGTAAATTCAAAATTTTTAGTTTTGTCTAATTTCAATTTGTGCTATCTAGTATTACAAACGTGCCTATTACAAAACCCAAATTTGTGAAAAATGATAATATGATTGCCTATTGAAGTTTGATTCCAAAGCAGGTAAAGATCTGTTTATTTGTAGTTTTCAGTGAAGGAGATGAAATATCATGTTTTTTTTTTATTAGTAATCTAATCATAATACCTTAATGGGAAAACATCTAGGAATTTTCCTAGTACTATACAACAAAATTTGGCTTTCCCTTTACCTTTAGAGGTGACGTGTTACCAATGAAAGTTCAAGGGGGCGATATCGATTAGATAATCTGTGTTGTTTTTTTTCATCTTTTGCTAATATGTGCTTCAATAAATGTGTTCCTATACAATTTTTTTAAATACAGCATAAATACAGCATATCTCTAAAAATTGATATCATGATAAAATGTCTTTAAAATACACTAGGTATTTCTGTCATTTTCAACGTGGGCTCATCGTCCTAAACATTGTTGCAAAGCAAATTTCTATACGAGTAGGTTCATTTGATCTAAATTCTTCGACTTTATCCATCTTTGCATTTTCAAGTGGTATCCGAATATGTATAAGGCTTATTTAACTTAAGTGCCAACCTGATTCTCACTTAATGTATTTCATGTTTATTACCCCTATCATATTCATTCCCTTGATTAAGTTGAATTCGAATTTAAACAACATCTAACAATCAAATAGATTTATAGCGAGCATAGCTCGCAAGTGGGCACGAAGTGCCCGCTCGAGCGGAGAGCTCTACGATATCTGTTTCCGCGAGAAATTTGCTAATGCTGATTTAGATTTTTTATGGTCCGGAAAGGGTTATTATTTTTACAAGACCGGAGTGAATGTTAAAATAATTTATAAGAAAAGAAATAATGCTTAAAAAAATAATAAATTGCGCTTTTTACAAGAAAATAATATTCTTAAAATAATAAATACATGTACACATAAGCTGCTCGTTTCGTCTTGGTTATATGCACGTACGAAACTAACGTGTCTCGAAGCTAAATCGCCACATACCATCTCGCCCAAAATACATTATATAAACAAAACGTAGTCCCTTTTAGCTATGCTCGCATATAGGCAATGCCTACTCCATATTATTTGCAGTATGTTAAAGATGCTGTGGTTCTTAGGGGTCATTCTCTTTTTCAAACCGACCAGGAGAACGAATTCGACTTTATTTCGGAGATGAAAATAAAATTGGTGATGAAATGAACATAAAATGATGATGAAGTGGTGGGAAAGGAGACACAAGGTCAATATGAGAGGAGAGTTCTGACTGCCAGGATCAGACAATTTAGCATAATATAGGGGATATAACCAGTCCTTCTCTATTACAGAGCGACCAAGTTTGTATCCTAGGTGGCTGAATAGGGTGGCCCTCGTTCGCGGGGGTAGTCAGGTCTATAATACGGAATCTTGACCGCTGACCATAGTGGGCCAACGTGTGTGGAGAGTGCCACGCTTCATTTACGTAAAAGACCCCTTTGTGAACCACCAAGTAGTGCACCGAATAGGCTAAATTTTCCGCCCCTACCCACCTCTCCCCCTTTTCCAGTGGTTCTTCGAAATTAACCAACCCAACCCCCCATATTTCATTTATCATCATCATTTCATGTTCATTTAATAATCCTTTTCATGTTCTTCGCCTGGCTTTGCACGGGCGTAAAACACCAACTCAAATCACTCACTCACTCACTCCTTCTCCTATCGAAAATTACAGCTGGGTTCTTTGGCGTGCGAGAAACGTGACATCTTTCTCAAATCGGTGCACCACTATGGTTTGCAGTCATATTTCAGCATTTCAGCCTGACTACTCCGGCCTACATTAATTATTACATGGCTATTCTAACATCCCAGTCGCTGTGTGAGCAAAGTTGCCTGACCTAATATCAGATTCTTAGCGCTCTTTATTGCACTTTTACCGACAAACTGAGCTACTGCTGGCCTATAACCGGGACCCGCACGGGTCGAACCGTACAGATAACACTTTGGAAAGGTATTAAGCGCGAGATATATTCGAAGTATGTTGACCCACTACTCTTTGGTGGCGGAATGGGGCAGCCTAGTCATAATGAATGCCGGGGTCGTCAGGCTATAATGCGGAAAACTTTACCGAAAACCACAGTGGTGCACCGTGTTCGAAAAAATGTCACGTTTCTCGCACGTTAGAGAACCCTGCTGCAGGTCCCGTGGGATCCCCATGCAGGAGGCTAAATTTCCCGTCCTTACCCATTACTCATTTTTTCAGTGGCAGTCAAAACTCTGCTCTCTGATTGGACTTGTGTCCCCATTTCCTCATCTTCATCATTTCATGTTCATTGTATCACTCCTTCCATGTTCATCTCCCGAATATAGCCGAAATAGTGCCGCTTGGGAGTAAAACAATAACTAACTAACTGTCTGACAACAGATTCCATCGCAGTTTCCTTTCATATAGGATATCATCGTCATCTTTCGTGCAGAATTTAACTTAATATTTAATGTAAATAGCACTGTCAAATTGGGTTAATGAGTTGTTGTTTTACACCCTAGGAAAGGGTTATACCAGAGTGATGAATATGAAAAGAACGGCAATTAAAGATGCTGGTAGGTCTTAGCTTAATACATCGGTCCGGTCTAGAATTTCTGTCAATGGCAAAGGTATAGCCCCGCAGTAGTGGTATGCATGTCGGTAAAAGAACAACAGAAGCGTCCAGAAACTGTCATTTTCATGTTCCTAATTCCACAGAGCAACTGGGATTTGTGCCCAAGGCGGTTGAATGACGTGCCTTTCATGCTATGTTGCATGCTGGGGTCATCGTGGCAAAATACAGAAAAACTGACTATAAATGTCCACCATGTTGGGAAAATTCGACAAGGAACAGTACAGCATATTCCGGTCGATGTGAGTAAGACCATCGATTCCCCCTGAAATCAGGTTTTTTCCCGACTTGACCATCCCATTTTTCAGTAGCAGTCTGAAACCGTTTACTGGGGTTGCTTTAAGTTCCCAATTAAGATATCATCTTCTCATTTTATTACTCCATTTGTTCATCTCCTTCCTTACTCACTAATTAATGTGTTAAAGTTTATATTATTCAATGATATGATACAAATATACCCGTTTTTCATTTATTTAATTCACAAATATTGAAGGAGTGGGAGAAGGAAAAGAAAAATAAATGAACAATATCCATATTATATATCATGAAACATAACCGGTTTTCAACCATCATTATTAAAAGGTTTTTTTTATGTATCAAAACATCAAATTAATTACGAAAGTGCTAGAAGTTTCCGCTCATTGCAAGCTTTATGATTTTCAAAATTAAAAATTTAACAAAAACAACATATTTTACTACAGTCGTGTTTGACATAAAACGAGGGCAGAAAAAAAACGAACGTTGGGGACTAAGAGAATCAGAGGTACCAATGGGGTATCCGAATGTCAAAAGTCCGAAAGGGCAGAGACAAAACCACTAATTTTAAACATACTTATTGGGAAAAAAATAACACACATTTGTCTTGTCTCTTATTTGTTCATATATCTGACACAAATATTTGTTATCGGTTCATCATTCTTTCCAAAAGCTGTCTTCACTCATTGTATTCTGACTGTTTTGACATTTCATAATAACTTAAAATATTTCATTTTATAAGATTGCTATCCACTTTAATCATTGGCCATTTAAAAGAAGCAGAGATATCAATGGGGCATCCGAATAGCTAAAGTCCAAAAGGGCAGATACAAAAACCATTAAACACCTATATATATATGAAAACAGGACACAAAAAACAGACAACATAAAACACAGAAATAAATAAACAACGGAATAGCAATCAGCAACTAGAATGCAAGTCGTAACAAGAGTGAACTCATTTGCTCCGGGTTTAGTTAGTTATTGCTTTACTCCAAAGCAGCAAAATTTCGGCTATATCCGGGAGATGGATATGAAGGGGTGATAAAATGAACATAAATTGATGATGAAGTGGAGGAAATAGTTACACAAGACCAATATGGAGGGGTGTTTTGACTGCCACTTAGAAAAGGAGTGATGAGTAGGGACGGGCAATTCGCCCTCCTGCTTGGGGATCCTACGGGTCCTACTCTTATCGAGACCAGCAACAGGGTTCTTTATCGTGAAAGGAACGTGACTTTTTTCCCCAACACGGTGCACCACTATGGTTTGCAGTCAGGTTTTCAGCATTATAGCCTTACGACGCCGCATTCATTATGACCGGACTGCCCCTTTCAACCACCTGGGGCACACATCCATGTTACTTTGTTGGCAAAGCGGCCTAACCAAATGTCAGGTTTCTGAGCGCTAATTAGTGGACTTTTACCGATAAGCTTAGCGCTGCTGCGGGTCTATTCGCCACTCGGAACCCGCACGGGATTATGTGCTCTGGAAGAGTAAGCAGTTCCTGCTTGCTTAAGTACATCCGTCGCGCTGCCAGCCGTCAATTCAGTGAGTCAAATCTGATAAAGGAAGATAAAACTCTATGACAAACCAACATCTGCACTCATCTGAGAGATTGAAATCCCATATTTGTCTATAAGCTCATGATGTCTTCCGTAAAATTTCTTTAGTGAAGACAACAACCGAGGAGCAACAAAAGTTCTGCAATGAAAAAAGATAAGTTTCCATAATTAATTCGCTGCTATTTCAGTGGTGAAGTGTCATCCCAAACAAAGTAAATGTTAGTGCGTAATTGGTATACTCCCATCATCTCAAATTCGGCTACTAGTATACTTCTGGGAGATGAAGTTGGATCGGGGTTTAAGGACTTTGTTTAAACGAGTTAAGTCTATTATTTAGTCGGTTACTTAAAGTAAGTAAGCATTGTTTTTCTCAATAGGAGTAGGCGCGGATCCAAGGAAAGGCGTACCGGGCGTCAGCCCCCCTGTAAACTGACAAAAATATGGGGTTTTTTTGCACAAAATCCACGTAAAAACGTTAGAAAATCCGCCCCTGAGCAGCTCTTATTCGGCTATATCAGAGAGATACATATGAAATGGATGATGAAGTGGAGGAAATGGGGGAAAGTCATGAAGTGAAGCAAATGGGTCCAGAAGACACAAGGCCAAAATGGGATGGGAGTTTTTACTGCCTTGAAGACAGGAAGAATGGGTCGGACAATTATCCTGCATGGGTCATACTTTTACCCCGACTCTTACCTAGTCCTACACGTTACTCTTCCTATAATAAGTTGTGTCGTTGCATATGAACTGTATGATTTTGTTGTGTTTTGAAAAAAAAACTTTTGTTCTGTCATTTTTCAAGTTCAATCAATAAATAAGCAATAATTTGTTCTCTTATTTTGGTGACAGGTTTTAGTCGTTTGTTTTAATCGTAAAACCAATTGAAAACAAAGAAATTGTATGATTGGTCAAGAAATCTCAAGAACCCTCATTTCAACAAAATATCAATTTGTCCTATCATTTTTTTTCTTTCTTTGTGACACCACTGAATTACAAGTCTTTGTCTTGATTATTTAGTCAGATGGTCAGTTCATTTTATTTGAATCCAATGTGTTTAATTTATGAAGAAAGGTAGATAATCTATTTATTCCTCACGACATGCTTGGAATGAATGTACTTTTTACCACAAAGTAATTCGAAATATGTAAACAATAATGACAAGTCATAACAATGAGTAGAAATTAAAATATGTAGTAATAATAAGAAATGCAAATGAAAAGACGGATCTTCTTGCATACAAAGCCATGCCTTCCGGACATAGGCGCAATATCTGCAATCAAATTTGACATTTATTGCACATGCTATTTTTGATCCTTTGATAACAATTAACATCTTAGGTTTTGATAGAACTAAATATGACGAATTTGGTGTCGTTCAATTGGCTAAAACCTGGATCAGAGGTTACAAAATGACATGCAATTAAATTTTCCAGACATGTCCTTCAGGTGCAAATTTTATATATAAAGATAGTGATCAATTATGACAAATTTGAAATACTTAGACAAAGAAGGTCATCCAATATATGCATAATAGTTTATAACACTTTATTTCTTGCATTTTTTTTTTACATTTTAATGGTTTTGTAAAGGACTATAAAATTCTCTTAAAATTCAACATATAAACAGTTGTGTTTTAATCTTATAAAAGATGACATTGTTTTCATTAGTTGAGCATGTGTTTTGCGGCCTAGTTAGCAACATTATATAGGTTATATAAGGGCGATGGACATGAAGATTATTGCTTTAGTCCCAAGTATCGGCTATATCGTGGAGATGAACATAAAAACATGAAGTGGTGATAATGAAGTGGAAAAAATGGGAACACAAGGCTAATCGGAGATGAGGGTTATCGCTGGAAAAAGTGGGACGGGAACAATCGGAAAATTTAGTCTCCTGCATAGGGATCCTACGAGTCCTACTCTCATGGAGACTAATTTTACGTGTGGGGAACGTGACATTTTTCCAACACGGAGAAACCACTATGGGTTTCGGTTAGATTTTCTGTATTATAGCCCGGGTTATAGCCTGACGACCTCGGCATTTATTATGACAGGACTGCCTCATTAAACCACATGAGGCACACATCCCAGTCGCTTTGTGAGAAAAGCGGTCTGACCCGATGTCAGGTTTCTGGGCACTATTTAGTGGACATTTACCGACAATTTAAGCTTAGCATCTGGACCCCGCACTAGTATAGACATGAAGAGGATGATAAAATGATGAAAAACATTCTGAAAATATTACAATATGATGTATAGTCCCTTACCGGTCCCATGTAAAAATTAGAAAAGAAGAATGATACATTTATTTTATTTAATTTGTATCTCATCTTGATTATATCACAAACTTAAAGTGAGTTCATTATCGCAATATTTAGGAAAAAATGCAGAAACTGAAATATTAGGGATTGTTTTAAGTTCAAATGGCTATAACTTCCCTAACATTATGCAGACAGTCAGTTAGTTACTAGTAGTAAGTTATTGCTTTACTCCCAAGCAGTATGATTTCGGATATATCATCGAGATGAACATGAAAGGGTTGATATAATAAATTGGAGGAAAGGGGTGACACAAGGCCAATTGGAAAGGAGAGACTGCCTCTGGAAAAGTTTATGATGATTAGGGACGAGAAATTTAGCCTCCTGCATGGGTATCCTACGGGTCCCACTCTTACTGCGACCTGTAACAGGGTTCTTTAATGTTCAAGGAATGTCACATTTTTCCCGACACGATGCACCACTAAGGTTTGCGGTCAGGTTTTCCGCATTATAGCCTGACGACCCTGGCATTCATTATGACATGGCTGCTCCATTCAACCACATCCCAGTCGCTTAATTTGTTTGTGGGTTTGACCCTATGTCATCTTTCTGTGCACTCTTAAGTGGACTTTTATTGACACGCTAAGCGCTCTTGCGGGCCTATTCGCCACCCGAAACCCGCACGGGTATTTGTGGACAAAACCGAAACGTAAATTTGTTATGTAAATCAACATGGTATACTCGCATAGAAAAATTCAGTTCATTTTCTACAAGCGTTTAGAAAAAAGACGTGTGGAAAACTAAAGTTACAGACAGACGGAAAGAGTGCAAACTTCAAGTCCCCCTTCGGAGAAGCCGATTGGGGAATAAAATATAATGAAGGTGGGGAACGGAGGAACAGTAAATTTTGAAGACCACTGGAATAAGAGAGATGGGTAGGGGCTGTAAATGTAGCCTATGTGGTGAATCTATTTGCGGTCATCAAATAGATCTTTCTAATAGACTTTTAGACCAAGATTATGAGAAAATGCGTCGTATACGACCTCTA
This sequence comes from Arcuatula senhousia, assembly GCA_963971305.1. NCBI lineage: Eukaryota > Metazoa > Mollusca > Bivalvia > Mytilida > Mytilidae > Arcuatula > Arcuatula senhousia. The sequence goes on from CAXARO010001436.1 coordinate 82,908, forward strand.
AAATAAAAAGCTACGCCGAGCGCAGCATGATACGACCGCAACATGGTGAACCCTGTTCATTTGTGGCCCAATACGGATTGTCAAATATTTTGGACACATGCAGCCCATGGTGGACTAACATCAGTTTAAAATAATGTAACGATTGGTCAGCCCACTGCAACTATTTTTTTTAAAAAAACATTTGCCGAGACAAACTCTTATTATTGCCTTTTTTGGCCCCTTTGACCGCTACATTCTCGAAAACCGTTTGAGATATTGCATATTGATTGAAAAACGCAGGCAGGTATTTTTACAAGGATTCCAATGGAAAAAAAATGAAAATCGGACCACAAATAAAAAGATCGATTTTTTTGGTGTGGCCCCTTTTTGACCCCTTATAGCAATGTAACGGTACAAGATACATAAAAACTGTTGTTACATTTTGTTGACAGAACTTATTGAAGAAAACAATTAAAAAAATTATCAAAATCGGATGAAAATTAAACATTCTACAGATGTTTTGTCAATACACCCTTTTTAGCCCCTTTTGGTCCTTTTTCGTCCCGAATGCATTACAAACTTTCCTTTAATATATCAAAATTTTATAACAATTGGTTCACTACAACTAAAGTTATTGCACGGAAACCAAAGTGTCTACAGACGCCAACGACAACGACGACATCGTCATAACATAATACGAATAAAAAAAATTCTGTCTTCGTTATCAGCCACTGGTGGAAAAATTCAAAATTATGTAAGACGAAATGGCTAGTTCTTGCTTTGATTAGTGTTTGGCTGTTGTTGTACTTAAGGATGATCACCTCAGCATCCCTAATATGTCTTCACAAACCAACTACCGGACCCAAAGATAGCAATGGAAGGGGGAGGTTTGGCGCGCCTCAAAACCTGGTTTAACCCACCATTTCTTTTGAAATGCCTGTACCAAGCCTGAGGACCATTGCGATCTTCAATTTTTCAGGTATGTCTTCCTTGTTTTGTCTTTACTTGTGGACATTTGAGATTGATTCTCCAAGTTCGGTAATTTTATTATTACCTTTATTCACATACATGAAGCGTGGCACTTTCCACATCCGTAGGCCCACTATGGTCAGCTGTCAGGTTTCCCGAATAATAGAGATTACATGTTTGATTTATTGATTGATTCAATGCTGTTGGTTAAATATTTAGTCAGCAGTATTTCAGACATAATCAGGACAAGAACCATCCTCGGAAACCCAGCGTTCTTCTCACGCTTACTCATTTATCACTTGAATCAGAAGGCTTGATACAAATCTATCAAAAATGAGGTATTCCATGTGTAATGTCCCAGGGGTTATGAATGAGTAAGCGAGAGAACCTGGATGGACAAGAACAAATTGAAACAAATTATATTGCGTTGACCCACCCAAAACACCATACTCATAACACAGACTCATGTATGTCATGCGAAAAGGACAAATGTACGACCACAAACCAGAAAAAAATATCCAGACTCACAAGACCACAAGACATGCACATTAAGCCTCAATGCACCAAGAAAATGACCAAAACCTTCAACAAACATTTTGTAAATCTGGAATCCTTATCTAAGGTGACATACAATGAAGAACCTTTACCTGAAATGCCGCCACACAGAGAATGAATACTTACCTGTAGACCTTTCAACCACCGCGGACGAGGGCCGCACTATTCAGCCACCTAGGGTGAAAACCTTGGTTGCTTTATGTGCTGAGCACTAACCCTATATGAGAATCCTACATAAACCCCATGTGGATCCTGGTTTGCACAAAGACTACAAGTAGCGCTTAGCATTTTGGTAGAAGTCAACTTTAGAACCCTCAGAACCTGACATCGGACTAGGTAGATTTAATGTCGGTCCTAATACCTTAAACAGGTAGGTCATTTTTGAAAACAACTGGCCAACTGACTTAAGTAGACCCTTCTTACCAAACATGAAGGCAGACAAAACCTTTATTTCATATATGCAATTGTTTACATTTTATAAATGTAATCTTGAATTTTTAAATTTTTAAAAGGGGAAGAACTTAAGGACACATCTGATGGCAATGGTCCAGCATATAATTTTGTAGAACTTCTTTTGAATTTTAAAAGCAACCCCTGTGGGTTCCTGGTGGTAAAAGAGCGCTCAGAAACCTGACATCGGATTAGGCCGCTTTGCCCACAACGCAACTGGGAAGGTGCCCCAGGCGGCTGAATTTGGCAGCCCTGTCATAATAAATGCCAGGTTTGTTAAGTTATAATACGGAAGACCTTACCGAAAACTATAGTGGTCCACCGTGTTGGGAAAAATGTCACGTTCCTTGTACGTTAGAAAAAAAACTGCATGTCTCGATAAAAATATGACCCATTGAATCCCCATGCATGAGGCTACAGTGCCCGATCCTACCAATCCCTCCTACTTCCAATGACAGTCTAAACTCACTTCCCCGATTTGCCTTAATTATGTCCCCACTTTATCATAATTTCATGTTCATTTTATCACCCCACCGTACATAGCATAATTAGTGCGGCTAGGCAGTAAAGCAATAACAAACCAATCAAACAAACCCATAGCAAATAATAACAAAATTACCGAGGTCGGAAGACAATCTCAATGTCCAAGAAAAAAGACAAATAAAGGAAGACATACCGGAACAATTGAAGATCGCAATAGTCCTGACTATGTTGAGGCATTTCAAAAGAAATGGTGGGTTTAACCAGGTTTAATTGCGCGGCAAACCTTCCTCTTCCATTACGATCTGAAGGACCAGAAGTAAAGCTAAACACAGCATGGTTGTGAAGACATATTTGGGATATTGAGGCGATCACCACAACAATAAGCCAAGTACTAATACAATCAAACACTAACCATTAAGTTTAACATAATTTAGAATTTTTCCACCAGTTGCTGATGACGAAGGAATAATTTTTTAGAGATCGTAACGAGACGTATTTTCTTATATTCTTGATCTAATACTAGTAATCGGTCACAGAGACAGCAGTGTCGTATAAAAATATCTGAAAAAAATATTATTACAAGCCCTAGCATATTGAATAAGTTGTGAAATATAAGCATGTAAAATAGGTTTGTTACCTTCAAGGTTAAGAAAATTTATGAATTTAAAAGTAAAAGTAGTCTCTTATATCATAATTTCTTGTACTGAGATAACCACCCTGGTCAAATTCGAGATGTAAATCATGGACATTGACTTAGCAATAACCTATAAGGGAGTATCCATATCTTTTCCGTCACTCATATTTCAATAAATTTTCGATTTTGTGGCATCATGTAAATAAGCAACGTTTATTTTATTTCATCATATTAATTTTAAAGGTTTCATATAGCAAAACAAACCCGTGTGGCTTCCGGGTGGGGAATAAACAAGCATCAGCGCTAAGCTTGTAAGTAAAGGTCCTCTAAAGAGCGTTAAGAAACCAACATCGGATCAGGCCGCTTTGCTCACAAAGCAACTGGGGTATGTGCCATAGATGGTGGAATAGGGCAGCCCTGTCGCGATAGCTGTGGTCGTCAAGCTACAACGCGGACGACCTGATCACAAACCATTATGGTGCATCTTGTTTGGGGTGAAATATATCACGTTTTTTCAGTGACAGTCTAAACTAACCTCCCCGATTGGCCTTATGTCCCCGTTTCCTCCATTTCACCATCATTTTAGGTTCATTTTATCACCTCTTCATGTTCATCTTCCTGAAATAGCAGAATTCGTGCTGCTTTGGATTTAACTAACTAAAAGTTCTTTGCATAAATTAATTTTATAGGCTTAGACGCTGGTCTTTTCATAAAACTTACAATTTGAAAAAATGACTTTAGTGAATAACCAAAAAAATAACCAAGAGCGACTGTGAACGCATTAGAATTCTGTACAAAACTATGACAGGTATACACATATGAACCTACACCATAAAGTTCACACCCAGTGTTGATTCTAGTTTTCTTATGTGACACTTTTCTGTTTGCACATTGTCAGTGAGTGCCCTTAGTACTAGATAAGCAACTGTGAAGCTTTTCCCGATGTTTGTTTCCTTCTCAGTGGATTTTTATACCCCATTCAACAAAATTACAAGGGTTAAAATGTTTTTAACTGGTCCGTCCGTCCGTCAGTCCGTGATCAAAAATTTAATTTCCGTATCAGATTACTCAGAAACTATTAATCGTAGGCTTTTGATATATAGTGTAGCTAAAGGTATGGATCCCATGTGGTGGGATAAATTTTTGGGGGTTCTGTCGATCATCTACTTCCTTATAAAACGAGACGACTGAGAAATTTTTCACTAAATTTCAGTGTTGAAAATATCTGAGCAACTATTAATCGTAGTCTTGATTTTTGATATGTACCTTATGGAAGGGAACCCAAATAATGGAATAATTTTTCTGGTCTGTGGATTATTTACTTCCTGATTAACAAGCCGACTTGTAAAAGACTTGTCTAATAATTCCTTACTCAAAATAGATCATCTCTGTCAAAAATGGTGATGTGTGGGTTATGTGAACATGCTCACTTAGGTTCTTTCGTTATAGTAGGACCATTACTATGGCTTTCTGAAACCTCAAATGGTCCCTCTTTTTTCGGTAAGTGTTACTAATATTACATGTAGGAGTGTACTTTTTAAAAAAATTGTATCACCACTTTCATGTTCATCTCCCAGATATAGCCGAAATCGTGCTGCTTGGGAGTAAACAATAACTAACTAACTTAAAAGTATTTAGACATTTATATGTTGAATAACCAGTTTACCCCCATTCCACCATCTGGGGCACATACAACAGTCTATCAGTAGCCTACATCCCATCCCCTTATTGTCCCCCGCCGCAACGCGTCGGAGGGACCTAGCAATGGTCTCCGTCCGTCCGTCCGTCACGTTTTTTGTGGGTGCAACTCCTCGGACACTACCGAACGGATGTTGCTGAAACTTTTCACACTGATAGGGTACTATTAGAAGGTGATCATCCTATATTTGAAATTTTCAAAATGGCCGCCGTTTTCATAGAAATGGGGAAGAAAGGTCAAAATATAGGACATTCAATATCTCGGTTACCTAGGTGCGCAGGTTTCAGAGATTTTGTAGGCTGATAGAGCAAAAGGTACCCTATAATAATACGGGGGAAAATTGAAGCAATATTTACAGTTTTCGAGTTATTTACGAATTTGTGATTTTCCGGTCCAAAAAATGGGACTTTGTCAAACATTTTTGTGGGTGCAACTCCTCGGATACTACTGAACGAATGTAGCTGAAACTTTACACATTGGTAGGGTACTATTAGTAGGTGATCATCCCATATTTTGAAATGAACAAGATGGTGCCATTCATTTTTTGCAATTTAAAAATGCGAAATTTGTAATATATTTTCCCTTCACCGATTTTGAGGAAAATCTGAAACAACCAATTTCTATCGTCTCTCAGAGAATATATCACTGTCTGTGTATGCATAGAACTGCAGATAAGTGGGTTCCTCAATGAAAAACTCGCACCATTTTCCAGATTTTCATTCTATAGGCCTAAAACACTATTTTTCGAGGTCATCTATCAACTTTGACCCTAAGAAGGCTTTTGTAGAGCTAAATGAGCTGAACTTTTAACCAATCAACAGCTTTTCTCTATCTGCATTAGTTATCATTCTGTAGGTCAAAATCATGAAAAAAAAACTTATTTTATGAGCTGTAACCCCTATAAGTGATCGTCGTCGTCTGTTAACAATTTTTCAAAAATCTTCTCTGAAACTACTGGACAGAATTCAATGAAAATTGGTATGATTGATCCTTAGGGTGTCCTGCAGTAAGATTGCGTTTCTAAATATAGACCGGGGGTCAGAATAACAAATACCAAAACGCAGGTATAACGGTTAATTTGGATATGCTATATATCGATATTTCAAGGAGAAACCTCATCAGTAGCATTAAAATCAAAACGTTGGAAGGTCAAATTCCAGAACTATTGAAAACGAAAAGTACTCAAACCAAAACGTTCGAACAAGGAAGCCAAATCTAGCACCGAGGGTATCGACCATGTGCATTTCAAGATAGAAACCTGGTGTTTTTAACAATTTTGAATTTAAAAATCGGAATTTCAGCGAAAAAAAAATATTAGAAATTTTATGGTAAATCGTGTCAGACAAGTCTGACGACCAGGCTTGTGATTACCCTCCACCAGCAGCGGTTATGGCCCAGTGGTTTCTAAATAACAAATACGAAAACGCAAGTATAACGGTTAATGTGGATATGCTATATATCGATATTTCAAGGAGTAACCTCTCATCAGTAGCATTAAAATCAAACCATTGGAAGGTCAAATTCCAAAACTGTTTAAAACGAAAAGTACTCAAAACCAAAACGTTCGAACAAGGAAGCCAAATCCAGCACCGAGGGTATCGACCATGTGCATTAGAAGGAAAGAAACCTTGTGCTTTTAACAATTTTGAATTTAAAAATCGGAAATTGCTGCGAAAAAAAAAATATTAGAAATTTTATTGTAAATCGTGTCAGACAAGTCTGACGGCCAGGCTTGTGATTACCCTCGTTGACATCTGGTCCACCAGCAGCGGTTATCGCCCAGTGGTTTCAAAATAACAAATACCAAAACGCATGTATAACGGTTAATTTGGATATGCTATATATCGATATTTTTCAAGTAGTAACCTCACATCAGTACCATTGAAATCAAAACATTGGAAGGTCAAATTCCAAAACTGTTGAAAACGAAAAGTACTCAAAACCAAAACTTTCGAACAAGGAAGCCAACTACTGTTTTTGGGCTTGTAAATCAAAAAGTATAAGAGATAGATTAAATCTGATGCCACCTTACTGCTTCAGCATCGAACGTTCTACAAAAGTGTCCATTTAATAAAAGTTGTCAGGTGATCTCTTATTGGGGTTACAGCCCCTTATAAGTAAATGGCGTTTTTTCATGTTTTTGGCTTATAGAAGTAATATTGCATATAGAGAAAAGCTGTTGCTTGCTTAAATGTTCAGCTCATTAAGCTCTTCAAAAGTCTCCATTTGGTGGAAGTCAGATGACCCCTTATAGGGGTTATAGCTCCTAGAATAAGGTTTTTTCATGTTTTTTGTTTACAGAAGGAAAACTATTGCAGATAAAGAAAAACTGTTGTTTGGTTAAATGTTCATCTCATTTAGTTCTACAAAGCCTTATAAGGTCGAAGGTGTCAGATGACCCTTCAATATAGGGATTACGGCCCCTTATAGGTGAAAAATAGTGTTTTAGGCCTAAAGAATGAAAACTTTTGCAGATAAAGAAAAGCTGTTGCTTGCTTAAATGTTTAGCTCATTAAGCTCTACTAAAGTCTCCATTTGGTTGAAGTCGTCAGATGACCCCTAATTTTGTCTATAGAAGAAAAACTATTGCAGATAGAGCAAAGCTGTTGCTTGGTTAAATATTCACAGGTAAAAGAAAAGAATAGAGAAACTGAATGATTTATGGGTCTTAAGATTGCAAACAGTGCATTTAGTCATTTAGCTCTACAAAGTCTTTATAAGGTCGAAGTTTTCAGTTGACTCCTCTGTATAGGGATTACGGCCCCTTAAATGTGAAAAACGGTGTTTTATGCCTATAAGAATGAAAACTATTGCAGATAGAGAAAAGCTGTTGCTTGCTTAAATGTTTAGCTCATTAAGCTCTACAAATGTCTCGATTGGGTTGAAGTCGTCAGATGACCCCTTATAGGGGTTATAGCCCTTATAATTAGTTTTTTCATGTTTTTGGTCTATAGAGGGAAAACTATTGCAGATAGAGAAAAGCTGTTGCTTGCTAAAATGTTTAGCTCATTAAGCTCTTCAAATGTCTCGATTGGGTTGAAGTCGTCAGATGACCCCCTTATAGGGATTATAGCCCTTATAATTAGTTTTTTCATGTTTTTGGTCTATAGAGGGAAAACTATTGCAGATAGAGAAAAGCTGTTGCTTGGTTAAATGTTCAGCTCATTTAGCTCTACAAAGTCTTTATAAGGTCGAAGTTGTCAGATGACCCCTCTATATAGGGATTACGGCCCCTTTAATGTGAAAAATAGTGTTTTATGCCTATAAAATGAAACTCATTGCAGATAGAGAAAAGCTAATGTTTGCTTAAATGTTTATCTCATTAAGCTTTACAAAAGTCTCGATTGGGTTGAAGTCGTTAGATGACCCCTTATAGGGGATATAACCCTTATAATAAGTTTTTTCATGTTTTTGGCCCATAGAAGGAAAACTATTGCAGATAGAGAAAAGCTCTTGCTTGGCTAAATATTCAGCTCATTTAGCTCCAAAAGTCTTTATAAGGTCGAAGTTGTCAAATGAGTCCTCTATATAGGGATTACGGCCCCTTAAATGTGAAAACAGTGTTTTATGCCTATAGAATGAAATCCATTGCACATAGAGAAAATCTAATGCTTGCTTAAATGTTTAGCTCATTAAGCTCTACAAAAGTCTCGATTGGGTTGAAGTCGTCAGATGACCCCTTATAGGGGTTATAGCCCCTATAATTATTTTTTTCATGTTTTTGGTCTATAGAGGGGAAACTATTGCAGATAGAGAAAAGCTGTTGCTTGCTTAAATGTTTGGCTCATTAAGCTTTACAAATGTCTCGATTGGGTTGAAGTCGTCAGATGACCCCTTATAGGGGTTATAGCCCCTATAATTAGTTTTTTTCATGTTTTTGGTCTATAGAGGGAAAACTATTGCAGATAGAGAAAAGCTGTTGCTTGGTTAAATGTTCAGCTCATTTAGCTTTACAAAGTCTTTATAAGGTCGAAGTTGTCAGATGACCCCTCTATATAGGGATTACGGCCCCTTAGATGTGAAAAATAGTGTTTTATGCCTATAAAATGAAACTCATTGCAGATAGAGAAAAGCTAATGTTTGCTTAAATGTTTATCTCATTAAGCTTTACAAAAGTCTCGATTGGGTTGAAGTCGTTAGATGACCCCTTATAGGGGATATAACCCTTATAATAAGTTTTTTTCATGTTTTTGGCCCATAGAAGGAAAACTATTGCAGATAGAGAAAAGCTGTTGCTTGGTTAAATATTCAGCTCATTTAGCTCCAAAAGTCTTTATAAGGTCGAAGTTGTCATATGACCCCTCTATATAGGGATTACGGCCCCTTAAATGTGAAAACAGTGTTTTATGCCTATAGAATGAAATCCATTGCAGATAGAGAAAATCTAATGCTTGCTTAAATGGTTAGCTCATTAAGCTCTACAAAAGTCTCAATTGGGTTGAAGTCGTCAGATGACCCCGTATAGGAGTTATAACCCTTATAGCGAGCACAGCTCGTAGTGGGCACGAAGTGCCCATGAGAGCGGAGAGCTCTACAGCAAGTTCCCGCGAAAAAATTGCCTAATGCTGATATTGATTTTTTTTCGTCCGGATATGCTTCTCACGTGCACAATTTATACAGGTTCGATGTGAATTTGAAAATAATTACCAATTTTGCTACTCGCCTTAAAAAAAATTCTATGTAAATATAGAACAAGGAGAAAAATATTCCGATGACGATGAGTACTTCATTTTTTAAGTAAAACAAATTTTATTATTTTTTTTAAAATTTTCTTATTTTACGCTCATTCGCCCCAAATACCTCTTCCCAAACTGAACTTTCTTGAAAATGAACTGATTAAAGTAAAAATAACTACGATCAAAACAGTAGAAGTGTCCATGTTTTTCGGGAATGGGTCCTTTAAATCTTATATTCTGAATTCCCTCAATTGATGCGTGGAACTCCGTCATATGAGTGCTAAAAAGAGGATCCATCTTTGATGTTTCATGGTATAGAGGGAGCCTTAATTCTTCAACTCAAAAGGTATGTAAAATACAATTAAGCTCTTCATTGACATCTTATATCTTTGATGTGCTCGCATTTAGGCAATGCCTACCTCATATTAATAAGTTTTTTCATGTTTTTGGCCTATACAAGGAAAACTATTGCAGATAGAGAAAAGCTGTTGCTTGGTTTAATGTTCAGCTCATTTAGCTCTACAAATCTTCATAAGGTGGCAGTTTTCAGATGACCCCTTATAGGGGTAACGGCCCCTCAAAGGTGAAAAATAGTGTTTTAGGCCTATTAAATGAAAACTGTATTGCAGATAGAGAAAAGCTGTCGCTTGCTTAAATGTTCAGCTCATTAAGCTATAGGAGTCAAAGTTGTCAGATGATCCCTTATAGGGGTTACACCTTAAAGGTGAAAACCCATTATAGGTGTTACAGCCCCTTAAAGGTGAAAATATTGTTTTTTGCTTATAGAATGAAAACAATTGCAGATAGAGAAACGTTTTTTCAGCTCATTTAGCTCTACAAAAGTCTTCAAAAGGTGGAAGTTTTCAGATGACCCCTTATAGGGGTAACGGCCCCTCAAAGGTGAAAAATAGTGTTTTAGGCCTATTAAATCAAAGCTGTATTGCAGATAGAGAAAAGCTGTTGCTTGCTTAAATGTTCAGCTCCTTAAGCTATAAGAGTCAAAGTTGTCAGATGACCCCTAGGGGTTACACCTTAAAGCACCTTTCCTGCTTCTACCTTAAAGGTGAAGACCCATTACAGGTGTTACAGCCCCTTAAAGGTGAAAATATTGTTTTTATGCCCCCGCGACGACATGTCGGGGGGGGGCATTAAGTTTTACTCATGTCCGTCCGTCCGTCTGTCCGTCCGTACGTGTACGAATTTCCGTCAAGCTTTTCTCAGCAACCGTACATGAGAATGACTTGAAACTCAGTAGGATGGTTCAGTATGACTGACAGTACGTCCTTAGTTATTATGAGACCTGTCGGACATCTACTTCCTGTTTTTGACTTAGGCCATGTGAAATTATGTGAACATGACTAGGAAAATTTCCGTCAAACTTTTCTCAGCAACTGTACATGAGAATGACTTGAAACTTGGTAGGATGGTTCAGTATGACAAACAGTACGTCCTAAGCGATTTTTGAGACCTGTCGGACATCTACTTCCTGTTTTGGACTTAGGCCATGTGAAAATATGTGAACATGACTAGGAAAATTTCCGTCAAGTTTTTCTCAGCAACTGTACATGAGAATGACTTGAAACTTGGTGGGATGGTAAAGTATGACAAACAGTACATCCTAAGCGATTTTGAGACCTGTCGGACATCTACTTCCTGTTTGGGACTTAGGCCATGTGAAAATATGTGAACATGACTATGAAAATTTCCGTCAGGTTTTTCTCAGCAACCGTATATGAGAATGACTTGAAACTTGGTAGGATGGTTCAGTATGAAAAACAGTACGTCCTAAGCGATTTTTAGACCTGTCGGACATCTACTTCCTGTTTGGGACTTAGGCCACGTGAAAATATGTGAACATTACTAGGAAAATTTCCGTCAAAGTTTTCTCAGCAACCGTTCATGAGAATGACTTGAAACTTGGTAGGATGGTTCAGTATGACAAACAGTACGTCCTAAGCGATTTGGAGACCTGTCGGACATCTACTTCCTGTTCGGGACTTAGTCCATGTGAAAATATGTGAACATGACTATGAAAATTTCGTTAAGTTTTTCTCAGCAACCGTACATGAGAATGACCTGAAAGTTGTTTGGATGGTTCAGTATGACAAACTGTAGGTCCTGTGCTATTTTCAGACCTGTCCAACATCTACTTCCTGTTTGGGACTTAGGCCAATGTGAAAATATGTGAACATGATATGAAAATTTCCGTCAAGCTTTTCTCAGGAACTGTATACCAGAATCTTTTGAAACTTGGTAGGATGGATCAGTATGATAAACTGTATGTTCTAAGTGATTTTCAGACCTGTCAGAAATCTACTTCCTGTTTGGGGCCAGCGGGGGCATCCGTGTCCCATGGACACATTCTTTCTTTATTTGCTTATAGAATGAAAACTGTTGCAGATAGAGAAAAGATTTTTCAGCTCCTTTACCTCTACAAAAGGCTTCATGGGGTGGAAGTTTTCAGATGACCCCTTATAGGGGTAACGGCCCCTCAAAGGTGAAAATAGCGTTTCAGGCCTATTAAATGAAAACTGTATTGCAGATAGAGAAAAGCTGTTGCTTGCTTAAATGTTCAGCTCATTAAGCTAAAGAAAAGTCTCTATAGATTCAAAGATGTCAGATGACCCCTATAAGGGGTTGCGGCCCATAAAATAACATTTAACATGAAAGCTATCCTCAAAGAGAAAAGCTGTTGCTTGCTTAATGTTCAGCTTATTTAGCTCTTCAAAAGTTTCCATTGGGTGGAAGTTGTCAGATGACCCCTTGTAGGGATTACACCTTAAAGGTTAAAACCCCTTATAGGTGTTACAGCCCCTTAAAGGTGAAAGTATTGTTTTTTGCTTATAGAATGAAAACTATTGCAGATAGAGAAAAGCTTTTGCATCTCATTTACCTCTACAAAAGTCTTCATGAGGTGGAAGTTTTCAGATGACCCCTTATAGGGGTAACGGCCCCTCAAAGGTGAAAAATAGCGTTTCAGGCCTATTAAATGAAAACTGTATTGCAGATAGAGAAAAGCTGTTGCTGGCTTAAATGTTCAGCTCATTAAGCTAAAGAAAAGTCTCTATAGATTCAAAGTTGTCAGATGACCCCTTATAGGGGTTGCGGCCCATAAAATAACATTTAACATGAAAGCTATCCTCAAAGAGAAAAGCTGTTGCTTGCTTAATGTTCAGCTTATTTAGCTCTTCAAAAGTTTCCATTTGGTGGAAGTTGTCAGATGACCCCTTATAGGGGTTACACCTTAAAGGTGAAAACCCCTTATAGGTAATAAACCTTAAAGGTGAAAACCCCTTATAGGTGTTACAGCCCCTTAAAGGTGAAAGTATTGTTTTTTGCTTATAGAATGAAAACTATTGCAGATAGAGAAAGGCTTTTGCAGCTCATTTAGCTCTACAAAATTCTTAATGGGGTTGACATCAAGACCAGGTGAGCGATTCAGGCTCCTGGGAGCCTCTTGTTTATTTTCCATATCATTTAACAGATAACTGTTCATATATTCTGCAATTTTAGATAATACTTTATTTTTCTATATACAAGAGCTTTGAATACTGATAGTCTTTCAAACATAGTCAAAACTTTACTGTGCAATTTCAGACATAACTTTTTGCTTTTTTTAAAAAAGGTTAGCGAAGCAAAATTCCAACAAAGCTCCCTATTGGTGTTGTGACCCCATCCCACATCAAATCATCATTTCATGTTAATTTTGTCACACCTTTCATTTCTATCTCCCAGCATCACTTACTTAAAGGGCGATAACTCCTATAAAGGGTCATCTGACAACTTCGACAAAACAATTTTATACAGTTTTCTGTATTGAAACGGCTAAATCCATCCTATTTTTCTATCTAGTATAATATTAGACTTGTAAACTTGTCCTATAACGAAATTATGTTTTTTTAACGAGTCACTCAAAAAAATGGCTTAGGTGCGTCGATAACGGGCATCAAACACCAACACACACACACACACTCAACGAATCACAAATCCTAACACAGTATCCCGTGCGGGTTCCGGGTGGCGAATAGGCCCGCAGCAGCGCTAAGCTTGTCGGTAAAAGTCCACTAAAGAGCGCTCAGAAACCTGACATCGGGGTCAGGCCGCTTTGCCAACAAAGCGACTGGGATATGTGCCCCAGTTGGTTGAATGGGGCAGCCCTGACATCGAGAGATGCGGGGTCGTCAGGCGATAATGCGGAAAACCTGACCGCAAACCATAGTGGTGCACCGTGTTGGGAAAAATGTCACGTTCCTCGCACGTAAAAGAACCCTGCTGCAGGTCTCGGTAAGAGTAGGACCCGTAGGATCCCCATGCAGGAGGCTTAATTTCCCGTCTCTACCCATCACTCCTTTTTCCAGTGGCAGTCAAAACTCTCCTACCCGATTGGCCTTGTGTTTCCATTTCCTCCACTTCATCATCATTTCATGTTCATTATATCATCACTTTAATGTTAATCTCCCGGATATAGCCGAAATCGTGCTGCTTGGGAGTAAAGCAATAACTAACTAACTAACCTAACATAAGTTTTGTGGAGAATGTCCAAAAAAAGTGATCATCATACTAAGTTTGGTACTGATTAGTTCAGTAAACCAGTCAGCACAACAAGAACAGGACTAAAACAGACAACAAAAAACACAGAAATACAAAAACAACCGGTTAGCAATCAACAATGCGAACTCAAGCCGTAACGAGAGTGAACTCATCTGATTCGTAAGAGTAAGCAGTTCCTGCTTGCTATAGCATACCCGTCCTGCTGCTAACCGTCAATTCAGTGTGTCAAATCAGGTAAAGGAAGACACAACAAAAACAAAACCCTATGACAAAACAACGTCTGCACTCATCTGAGAATCCCGTGCGGGGCCCGGGAGGCGAATAGGCCCGCAGCAGCGCTAAGCTTGTCGGTAAAAGTCCACTAAAGAGCGCTCAGAAACCTGACATCGGGGTCAGGCCGCTTTGCCCGCAAAGCGACTGGGATGTGTGCCCCAGGTGGTTGAATGGGGCAGCCCTGACATCGAGAGATGCGGGGTCGTCAGGCGATAATGCGGAAAACCTGACCGCAAACCATAGTGGTGCACCGTGTTGGGAAAAATGTCACGTTCCTCGCACGTTAAAGAACCCTGCTGCAGGTCTCAGTAGGAGTAGGACCCGTTGGATCCCCATGCAGGAGGCAAAATTTCCCGTCCCTACCCATCACTCCTTTTTCCAGTGGCAGTCAAAACTCTCCTACCCAATTGGCCTTGTGTCCCTATTTTCTCTACTTCATCATCATTTCATGTTCATTGTATCACCACCTTCATGTTCATCTCCCGGATATAGCCGAAATCGCGCTGCTTGGGAGTAAAGTAATAACTAACTAACTAACTAACTCATCTGAGAGATTGAAAATCCCATATTTGTCTATGAGCGCATGATGTCTTCCATAATTTGTTTTGAGTGAAGACAGTAACCGAGGAGCAACATAACCATGTGTAAGCAATATTTGTGTCAGACATGACGCTCTGCCAAGGTAGTTGGTCCTTCCCTCTTAAAGTCCAATAAAAATCAAAAATGCAGTGTTATTGTTTGTAATTGTCAAGGTTTATTTGATTAATAATGGAAACATATGTACAATCAAATGAAACCTAAAGATTTACTCATTTTAAATATCTTTGATTCATTTTTGACATGTGTATGATTTTTTTTTGTTTACTTGGTTGCGTGCAAAAGGCTCCACGTGAAAGAGCTGAAAGCATGGTAAACAAAGTATTCTTAGCATTTTGGAAACACTCCAAAGTTGCGAAAAAAGGAATCTATTATGGTACATGTTTTATTCCAGCTTTAGACAGAAAACTTCATTAGCTTTGCAATGATATATCACATGCGTACCATCTTGCCCGTATTTGTTCAAGCATAAATTTCAAAAATGCAGATTTTTAGCTAAAAATGATTGTGAAAGTCAAACAAAATTGACAATTGTTCATTGAAAGGACATCATCAATATAACGGAAAGTGAGGTTAAAAGAGAAAGTTAGTCTACGATCTTTTTTTCTTGATGTAATTGTAAGAAGTCTGCTTCATATGAATGAAGAAACAAATCAGCAAGCAAATGGGCACAATTAGCGCCCATTTGAATCCTATTGTTTGCTGAAAAACACGTCCACCAAACTGAACAAATATGTCGCCAATAAGAAAGTTGAGCGTGTCGATCATTTTGTCTTCTGTAAATTTGTTCTTTTTCTTACTCCTTGATGACAAAGTAAGTCTTTGTATAATTGACTACCAGATATTTACACCTGCGTTTTCCATTCTTTTTGAAAAATCACTTAAAGCTGCTTTTTCGTTACCACACTTAAAGGGATTACACTTTTCTCATCCGTTATCAAAGGAGGACCCACTTCATATCGCTTTCGGTTGTAGCAGACTATTACTGGTTAATCGTAGAGCACAAAATCATTCGGGGAAAGGGGCCAACTGCAGTTAATTCCGTTTTTTAGTCCCCATACCTGCAAAAGCCGAAGGGGACTTTAGGTTTGCTCTCTGTCCGTCCGTCCGTCTGTCACACCTCAGTTTTCCACATTTTTTTTTTCTAAACGCTTCAAGATAATGTACTGATTTTTGGTATGTGAGTCAACCATGATGAGTATCAGATCAAGTTTACATTTCGATCCAGTTTGTATTTTTTACGGTATTTCGAGTAATGTCCCTTTCAACTTTGAAAACTTACTGAAATTTCAGTTTCCCGCACTTTTTTTCTAAACGATTGTAGATAATAAAATGATTTTAGTATGCATGTCTACCGTGGTGACTTTTAAAATATCAAAATCACCTTTTCATTCCGTTTCGCAAATTTTTACGGGAGTTATGACCTTTTGAACTTTGAAAATTTACTGAAATTTAAGTTTTCCGCCGTTTTCTCTCGGCGCTTGTAGATAATGAACTGATTAAGTTTATTTTTCCGGGTTTTTTTATTAATTTTTACCAGAATTACAAAATCTATAAAACATTTGAACACTATATGGAACCGGTAGGGAACTTTTTATTGTTTTGTAATACTTTCAGAATGCTTGTTTCAGTGGCAGTCAAAACTCTTATCTCCGATTTGCATAATGCCATTGTGTCTCTATTTCCTCCACTTCATCATCTTTTCGCGTTCATTATACTACCCCTTTAATGTTTATCTCTCTGATATAGCCGAAGTCGTGCTGCTCGGGAGTAAAACAATAACTAATAAGCTACCCCATTCGATCACCTGGGCACATATCCCAGTCGCTTTATGGACAAAGCGATCTGACCCGACGTCAGGCCCTGCGCGTTCTTTAGCGGACGTAACCGTCAAATTAGCGCTGTTCCGGCCATAATCCCACAGCACCCACACTTTCATGACGGATATCGGATATTTTGAAAAAAGTCCCTGAAAATGATTTCCCCTCCGACGAATTTACAATGACAATTTTTTATGCATTTATTCTTTATTAAGTTATCACTGTAAGTGACCACAATCATAGGATAGAGTGGAAATTTATTTTTAGGAATGGGTGAAATATGTTCAAAATAGAACCTGTATCAATCGGAGGTATTTACGGTCTCTGTAAAAATTAATCTAAATTATCAAATTATCAACCATTTTTACAACATCGCACAAACTTGTATTTTTATTACCACCCGCCGCAACGCTGAGCGGGGCTTAGAATGCCGGGCGTTCCGTCACACCTTTTTCGTAACAGATTTCTCAGCTACTACTAATCCTAGGCTTTCGATATGTTGTATGCAGCTTCAGGTACCCTAATCATATGGTGGGATGCGTTTCCAGGTCCGTCGCTTATCTACTACCTATTTTATGAGCCGTCTTAGAAGTTTTAAGGATCAAAGATGAAAAAAAATCGTAACAGATTTCTCAGCTACTTTTATTCGTAAGCTTAGGGGGTCGATCCTGATAGGGGGGTCCTGATCACGAATCACGAAGAATAAAAAATGCAAAAAACGAAACTCGGAAATATGGCTAAATTTTTGTTCACGGATAAAAGTTTGACTGTGTATTACTGTAAAGCATGCTTAAAACGAATCACGAACAAAATACTTTGCTGAGAACGGTTCACGTGCAATATCCAATCACAATGCACGGAAAAATATTTCAACAAATCACAATTCACGAAAAATAAAAATTGCCAATAACGGAGAACGAAATAAACCCATCGGCCCCCTCAGCTTACGATATTAGGTATGCAGCTTAAGGTGAAGGTCTCATACGGTGGGATGCATTTTCAGGTCTGTCGTATACCTATTTCATGTTTAACGAGCTGACTTTATATTTTTTTCCACTCGGCGGGGAACCCAGGGATTCCGTTCTTGTTGATTTTATTTTATTAGTATCATTTAAGAAATTGGCCTCAGTTTAATTTTCCACAGAATTCACAAGTTATGTGTTAAATCACGAATTACCGTCAGTATTGCCATGTGACCTTCCCCCCCCTTAATTATAGGTTATATCAAAACTACCGAACTGGGATGGTCAATATCATATATCAAGGAGAGAAGGCAAAGAGGTTTCTGAAAAATTGAATATCACAGTGTTCCTGACTTGCTACAGGCATTTCATGAGAAATGGCCAGTGGGTTAAACCACAGGCGTTTGGGTCCAGGATTTTAGACGAGATGAAAATTTTCATATACACGTCATTTATAATACAATAAAATCCTGGACCCAAACGCCTGTGGATTAAACAAGGTTTTATGGCAACACCACCATCTTCCATTGGGGTCCGCTAATAACACCAAAAAGAAAACCAACACGTTTGTGAAACACAATAGTGATAGTGAGTTAATCGTCCCAGTACAGCAAACCGCCAAAATCTAGTGAAAACAATCACGAAGCATTGACTGAAATCGAAAAACAAGAAAGTTTGTGAGCTATACCCACGCTATGAAAATTATTTCTTGCAAAAAAACCTAAGCATTCGAAAACAGGAAGACTACAAGCATCTCATTATCATCACCATAGCATGATATTGCAAAACACCTTATGATACTGTAGGATAAAGCAATATGCAAAATATTTAAGGCTTACATCATGAAGTTGCTGAGAAAATTGTTATGGGACTTTTTGCATGCACGTCTGCTATGTGTTAAATCTAAGTATTTGGATAAACAGGAAGTAGATGACCTAGAGAATTAAATCGTTATACACAATGTTGTACTTTAAGAAAATGCAATAAGCAGAATTGTGGAGCTTTTTATCAAGCAACAACTTATCTCTTTAATATTGATATTCTTACAACTTCCACCCAATGGAGACTTTTTGATTTTTAAGACCACAATTCCACAAGATTTATATTCTATTCTTTGTAACAGCTGCCATGTTATTACTGGATCAACTCAAAATTGGTTTCTTTTATTCTTTTTCTATTTTGACAACATACCAAAAACCATTCAGCTTGCAACATTTTAACTGATTAAGTAGTTTCAGAGAAAAAACCTTATTGGTCCTTAAGATATATGGGCTTTATAACATTAAATGACTCACTTGAATAAATCTTAACATTTAAGCAGCCTTTGGTTGTTCTCTATCCACAATTAATTTCATTAAATAAGCAAAAATGCTATTTTGTTCTTTGAAGAACCATAAACCCTAAAAGGGGTCACCTGTCAACTTTGACTTCATAGAGAATTTTGAAGATCTAAAATGAGCTGAAATTTTAGACAAGCAACAGCCTTTCTCTATCTACAAATTTTTCATTGTACAAATAGGCCAAAATCATGTTTTTTTTTACTTCTTTAAGGGGTCATCTGATATCTATTTCTTTGACATCACATATTTGATAACTTTCTAAGGAGCATCAGATCTTTTTTTATCTCTTAGTTTTCTAAGTTGTTCTTTTTTAAGTATTAGCTGCCATATAGAAATTTGTTTCATACCGCAATGCAAAAAGAATATGACAGTCATTCCTAAATTGAAAACAGTTAAAAGGTGGTTGATCTGACAATTTTGACCCTGAAATTATTTTTATACCCCGCCACACGAAGTGGCAGGGTATTATGTTATACCCTCAGTTTTTTTCGGTGTCTGTCCGTCCGTCCGTCTCTGTCCGTCCCCCGAAGGTTTCCGACCAATAACTTGAAAACGCGTCAAAGGATTTGAATGATATTTTGCACAGCTGTTTAGTACAATAAAATACAGGTCAAGTTCGATTTCCAGCATGATCCAAAAAATAGTTTTCGAGATAGGCCACTTTGAAAAATCAAATTTCATGAAATTTTGAGTTTCCCACCAATAACTTGAAAACGCGTCAAAGGATTTTGATGATATTTTGCACAGCTGTTTAGTACAATAAAATACAGGTCAAGTTAGATTTTCAGCATGATCCAAAAAATAGTTTTCGAGATAGGCCACTTTGAAAAATCAAATTTTACGAAATTTTGAGTTTCCGACCAATAACTTGAAAACACGTCATGGGATTCAATTGATATTTTGTACAGCTATTGAGTACAATAAAATACAGGTCAAGTTTAATTTGCAGCATGATCTGAAAAACAGTTTTCGAGATAGGCCACTTTGAAATCAAATTTTATGAACTTTTGATATTAACGTGGCGGGGTATCATTTAATGTTCCATTACATGCCCTATTTTTTCATAAATTTCAATGAGCTGAACAATTTGTGATGCTAACTTTTCCTCTATCACTTACGGTTTCTAAGATTAAGTTGAAAATTTTGACAATTAAGAGGAAATTCCTCCTATAAGGAGTCATCCCACAACTTGGACTCAATAAGGAGTTTAATAGAGTGATGCTGAAGAAGGAAAGTTGCTTCAGATTTTCTCTTACACTTATCATACTCCAAAACTTATGGCCTCTTCTTTTTTTAGCAAAGGTGGTCTGAATGCATAAATTTCACAAACTTGGTAGAGGACATCCTAAAGATCAAGTGTACAAAATTTAAAAGAAATTCCTTTACTGGTCTCAGAGAAGAAGATTTTTTTAAATCTGTCAAAGTCAAAATTAGACAGATTTCGTTAAACAGGAGGTAGGTGAACAACACACCTGAAATCCAATCCATGTTATGGGACCCACCCTGATGCCGTATACCAAATATTAATTGGATGTGATCAGTAGTTGCTGAGAATACAATTACGAAAATTTCTCCCCCACCTGCCCACCTGCCACCTTACATTCACCATTTTATAACCTGGAATTTTCACTCTGAGAAAACTGGCCAAAACAGTTAAAGGGGGGATAACTCTTAAATGGTTGATTTGACAATTTTGACCCTGAAATCATCTTTGTAGATGTTATTGAGCTGAACAAATTTGCAACACTAACTTATCCTCTAGCACCCAGGGGTTGGGAAGGTAGGGGGCCATGGGCCATATGCCCCTTAACAATAAAAATGGCCCCTTCAAAATTTAAAATTTTATATAGATTGTTAAAGAATGGCCCCTTCAAATTTTGAATTATAATGAAAAAAGTGGTAAATGGCCCCTTTGTAAAAAATGCTTCCCAATCCCTGAGCACCTATGGTTTTCAAGATAAAGTACAAAAACTTTTGACAATTTAGTGGAAAAAAATCCTATAAGGATTCATCCCACAACATCAACTGAATGGAGAGTTTTTAGAGCTATTGATGCTGAAGATGGTAGGTTGCTTTGGATTTTCTCCATCTCTTCTTCTTTTTTAAGCTAATAGCCAAAACCTATGGTTTGACCCCCTGTTTTATTTTTAGCATCGGCGGCCATGTTGGTTGTTCCGTGGGCATAAATTTCATAATCTTTGTGAAGGACATTCTAAAGACCAAGTGTACAAAGTTTGAAAGCAATCCCTTCAGTAGTTTCAGAAAAGAAGATTTTTTAAGAAAAGTTAACAGACGACAGACACCTAATGATGACAATAGCTCACATAACCCTTCATGTCAGAAGTGCTAAAAACCCTAAAGTTCATCTACCTCTAAGGCAAAGGCCCATAAAGTCATAATTTGGATAAGTACTAATAATGCATTGTTTATTGTTCTTTGCTTAAATATTCATGTCATGTTTGGACTTTTAAACCTTTAGGCTACAGTGCCTCTGATGAGCCTTGAATAAACAAAAAACACATTATGAGTAGGAGAATTTAAACCCTTAAATTTTGTTGTAATTTTGATAACTGACTTAAAGATTCCTTCTTGCAACATGTGCAAACCACAAATGTTTAAAAATGCATCAAATGGGTGTTTTTTTTATCAATTTTGGGAAAAAGCACAAAAATATTCCCCATGAAAATAAATGAATCCACAGTACATGCAGTAAAGAACACAATCTATAGATAACAATTTAATTTAATAACAGGTACTGTCTCACAGAGAACATACAACTTGTAATAAAACCAAACCATTTTGGCCATTGTATATTAATCGATTTCATAATTTAGTGAACACCTTGACATCATCCAACTTAATGGTCCTTTATGTATAAACTGAAAGCTTCATCTATGACTTGTTCTTTCTTTTGATCGAGACCTGGATCTGAAATGTACAAATAAAAAAAAATTAAAGACCAATTTAAAAGATTTTACAGATACTCAAGTCATCAGTGAAAAAATTACTGTCAAATATATAGATATTGATTTTTAAAAAATTGTTTTTTCATCAATCAAAACAGCAACAAAGATCCAGACAAACAATTTGAAAATGTCTGAATGCATTTCAATAATCAAAGACTTGATTCTTCAACCAAAAGTTGAAATGCCTTGATAATTAGAATGTTTCAAGCTGACACTATCAAGTGTGGTTACTTGTGTATGAAGTTTCATGAAATTCTGACTTCCCATTTATTAATAAAAAGCTACTTCAAGCGCAGCATGATACGACCGCAACAAGTTGAACCCTGTACGTTGGAGGCCCAATATGGATAGTCCATTGCTTTGGTCACACAAGCCCATGGTGGACTTACAAAGCTGTATGACACATGCATCCTGTGGTGGACTTAAAAATGCATTTTTGACATATATATTTACATCAACATCTAATACAAAAAGCCTTATTTCTATACATGTATTAATTGACAATTTTGGCTCTTTGAACCCTAATTTCTCAAAAACTGTTAAAGATATTGCAAATCCAATTAAAAAATAAGGCAGAGATTTTCACAAGGAATCCAATGAAAAAAAGAATTTTGAAAATCGGACCAAAAATAAAAAAGTTGATTTTATGGGTGTGGCCTGTCTCTAGCCCCCTGTAGCAATGTAATGGTGAATTACATATCAAAATCATTGACACATTTAGTAGACAGAATTTTATGAGCACTTCAACAAAAAAAGAATTTTCAAAATTGAATAATAAACATTCTACAACAGTTTTGTCAATACACCCATTTTAGCCCCTTTGGCCCTTTTTTCTAAAACAGTAGGGGCCACAACCCCCAAATACAAAACAAACATTCCTTTAGTGGATATTATCATCATATTAAAACTTCATAACAATTGCCTGGCCCACTACAACTTAATTTTTGGTTAGAACTATTTGCATTGACAAACTTTATTAAATGGCGTTTTTGGACCCTTTGATCCCTAATTTCTCAAAAACTGTAATAGATATTGCAAATCTGATTGAAAAACGCAGGCAGGAATTTTCACAGGGATTCCATTGAAAAAAAGATTTTGAAAATCGGACCACAAATAAAAAAGTCATTTTTTTGGGTGTGGCCCCTTTTTGACCCCCAATAGCAATATAACAGTGCAAAATATGTCAAAACCATTGACACATTTTGTTGACAGAATTTAATGATGAATTCAATAAAAAAAGAATTTTCAAAATCGAATGAATAATAAACATTCTACAACAGTTTTGTCAATACACCCATTTTAGCCCTTTTTGGCCCTTTTTTCTAAAACGGTAGGGGCCACAATCCCCAAATACAATACCAACCTTCCTTTAGTGGTAACAAACATCATTTCAAAATTTCATAACAGTTGGTCAACATTTACTCAAGTTATTGCACAGAAACCAAAGTGTCCACAGACGACGACAACGACAACGACGACGAGGACGACATCGCCATAACATTATCACTACAAACTTACAAAAGTCTGAATTGTATAGTATTTGTACTAAATCGTACTGAAATGTACTTGACCAGTCTGAAAAAGTCTGAAAAGTACTTAACTGTACTCGACCAAAGTCTGAAAATTCTTAAAAAGACTAAAACGTACTTGACAATTTCAAATGTATTATTGTCAGTCTAATATGTTCTCGACCTAGTCTTAATTGTACTCGACAAAGTCTGAATTGTACTCGACCTTGATTAGAACGTACTTAACTAATTAAAAATCAATTACATGTAGGTCTATCAAATTTGAAAGATTTTATCTAATGTTACAAAAGTGTGTTAATTAATGATTTAATTAGGTCGAGAATGTTTTAGTTTTGTTAAGTACTATTCAGACTTTGTCGAGTACATTTAAGAAATTACTTTTCTTCCTTATCATCTGATAGTTAACTTTAATTAAGGTCGAGTAAAATTAAGTAATTTTCAGACTAATTCAAACGATTAAGTACATGTTCAGACTTTTTACAAAAAATCAGATCTAGGTCGAGTACAGTTGAGCATGTTAAAGACTTATTCAGAATGGTCGAGTACATTTCAGTACGGTTAAGTACAAATACTATACCGTTCAGACTTTTGGTAGTTTGTAGTGTATACGATCGCAACAAATTTTGCGGTCGTATAAAAAAATCCAACAGATTCAAAAAGTTAACAAGCATTCTGAGAGTATTGCAAAACAATACATAGTCCCCTACCGGCCTCATATTTCAGTCACTGGTAACAATTATCATACAAATGAATACCTAAACTTGATCAGTTTATTATCTACAAGGAACAATAAAAAAGTGTAGAAAAAAAAATTGCAATGGATTTAACTTCAAAGTGCCATAACGCCCATAACAATTTGTGGACCGGCAGGAAACTCAAATTTAATCTCTAACTCATCATGGTAAACTCACATACCAAAAATCAGTTCATTATCTATAAGCGTTTAGAAAAAAAGTGCGGAAAACAGATATTTTATAGAATTTTCAAAGTTCAAAGGGCCATAACTCCCATAAAAAATTGTGGACCGGCATGAAACTCAAACTTGATCTGTAACTCATCAAGGAAAACTCACATACTAAAAATCAGTTCATTATCTATAAGCGTTTAGAAAAAAAGTGTGGAAAACTGAAATTTTAGTGAATTTTCAAAGTTCAAAGGGCCATAACTCCCATTAAAATTTGTGGACCAGCACGAAACTCAATCTTGATCTGTAACTCATCAAGGTAAACTCACATATCAAAAATCAGTTCATTATCTATAAGTGTTTAGAAAAAAAGTGTGGAAAACTGAAATTTTAGTGAATTTTCAAAGTTCAAAGGGCCATAACTCCCATAAAAATTTGCGGACCAGCACGAAACTCAAACTTGATCTGTAACTCATCAAGGTAAACTCACATACCAAAAATCAGTTCATTATCTATAAGCGTTAAGAAAAAAAGTGCGGAAAACTGA
This sequence comes from Arcuatula senhousia, assembly GCA_963971305.1. Classification (NCBI taxonomy): domain Eukaryota; kingdom Metazoa; phylum Mollusca; class Bivalvia; order Mytilida; family Mytilidae; genus Arcuatula; species Arcuatula senhousia. The sequence continues at coordinate 107,842 of CAXARO010001436.1, forward strand.
AATTTTAGTGAATTTTCAAAGTTCAAAGGGCCATAACTCCCATAAAAATTTGTGGACCGACACGAAACTCAAACTTGATCTGTAACTCATCAAGGTAAAGTCACATACCAAAAATCACTTCATTATCTATAAGCGTTTAGAAAAAAAGTGCGGAAAACTGAGGCGTGACAGACGGACAGACAGACAGACAGACAGACAGACGGACAGACAGACGGACAGAGCGCAAACCTATAGTCCCCTTCGGCTTTCGCCGGTAGGGGACTAAAAACTGAAGTATGATGGCATATTGGAAAAAACAAGTAGATTGAAGAATTTCCTTACACTGATCTTCAATGAAGCATTGTTTAAGAACTAATTTGACTGTTTATTCATTCAAGTTTTGAAGTTTTTTCAATTTCATAATAATGTTATCAAATCTATCTATTCTGACTGGTAGGCAAGTATGCTTGTGTAAATATCATTTAAAATGACAAAGCATAATTCTTGGAAATGCACGAACAAAATACTGTATAATGATATAATTACTACTACTATATATAGTTTATCTAATGCTTCTCAACAAGTGGTTAAAGTACTATTTCTGAATTAAATATAGATAACCTTCTATTCCTTCTAAGATAAATGTACAGGAGAGATGGGTAGCACTTTTTATTTTACTCTATATAATGCATAATTCCCTATATGGTTTTCTCATTGAGCAATGTACCCATATTAAAAATATGTCAAAGTAAAAAATGGCCAGATTTGGTTTAACAGGAAGTAAGTGAGTGACAGACATGATATAAAATCTCATGTTATGGATTCCCACCCTGATGCTGTATACCAAATATCAAGTGGCTGTGATAATTAGCTGCTGAGAAAACTGTTACGAAAAATTTCTTCCCCGCCCGCCGCCTGCACAACATTCACCATTTTATTACCCTGATTTTTCACTCAGTGAAATCCAGCCAAAAATACCAACCTGCAACTACCCATTAATCTAAAGTACATTCTCCCCTAATACATTTTAGGTGAAGCCTTGAAACAAAGCTACTGGTTTAACTACAATTACCTTCTATTTCTCCTTGGAGATTTACCGTCATGACTTCCACCACTACTGCTGTCATCTGAACTGCTAGCATTCCTGTGACGTTTCTCTCGTTCTCTCCGTCTCAACTCTAGTGCTCTAATTCTCAAGTCTTCTTCTCTGTCCTAAATATAGAAATAGATGTAATTACAGGTAAGTAACAAACCTGAAAAGGTTGAAACAATATTTTAGGCAAACAAACAATTTTACAAACAGGTCTATACTTAAGTCTGAGAGCAACTACAACATAGAATTCACAACATTATATATGCACCAATAATTCCAAATCATTCTAACATGGTTTTTGAACTTCTAAGAATAAGATAATAATGAAGATGAAGATTAAGAAGTTCAAGGTTAAAAACCATGCCTGTCCATGACATATATTTTCCACACATGGATCTATTGCAAATAATGGTCTTATGCATTTATGAAAGTCACTTCTTATTGTCATCACGAAAGAAGATAGAACCATAATTATTATGTCTTCCCCCACTTTTGTGGGGAGACATATTGTTTTTGTCGTGTCCGTCTGTCCGTCCGTCTGTCCGTCACAAAGTTTGTCAGCGCAACTCCTCTGAAACTACTGAACCGAATTCAATGAAACTTGGTATATAGGAAGGACACCATATGTAGTTGTGCATATTACCAGGAAATTTTGATCCTCAAATTTTTGTAGGAGTTACAGCCCTTTGAACTTAGAAAATTGCTGAAAATCCTCATTTATCATCTTGTCAGCGCAACTCCTCTGAAACTACTAAACCAAATTCAACGAAACTTGGTATATAGGAAGGACACCATATGTAGTTGTGCATATTACCAGGAAATTTTGATCCTCAAATTTTTGTAGGAGTTAGGGCCCTTTGAACTTGGAAAATTGCTGAAAATCCTCATTTATCATCTTGTCAGCGCAACTCCTCTGAAACTACTGAACCGAATTCAATGAAACTTGGTATATAGGAAGAACATCATATGTAGTTGTGCATATTACCAGGAAATTTTGATTCTCAAATGTTTGTGGGAGTTATGGTCCTTTGAACTTAGAACTTTTTGGGGAAACGGGGGGAGACATCGTTTTTGTAGACAAAAACAAACTTTAATAATTAATTATCTTACAATACGTTCTTGTTCGGATTTAATGTTCCTCTGGACTTCAGCCTTTTTGTCTGCTTTGACTACAAAAGAGCAATACATGTATACATAAACAACAAAAGTCACAACTAATTTTTGTTGTTGTACCATAACTTAAGTTAATATAAATGGGATCTATATAACAATATACAACCAGCTTTTATCTATGAAGATACATTTTGTATTGTTACAATATTTTAATATTCACTGATAAAAGCAAAATTCTTATCATAAATATTCAGTTTTTTCAGGTTTATTTGGAAGTAATAAACTGATGTCAACTAAAATACTGCTAAACTGATGTAAACTAAAATACTGCATATTAAAAAATTGCAAAAATTAAGGTATTTACATTTAAACCTATAGTATAATAATTCACAACAGGCTTACTTCTGAATTTTCATGGTAGTATAAAGGAATGGACAAATTTTCAAGTAGCACCTCATCTCCTTACACAATGCTAATTTATTCATATCATATTTTTCTTGGTTAAAAATTTTTGTCACTGAATTTGCTTTTTTATTTCTCATTTTAAGGGAATGCTTGTTAATCTCATGAAGTACATGCATATTAAGGTTAGTGAGGACACCTGACCCCAAAAATAATTCCGAATTTAAAATGTCCAATTTTTTGATATATTAGTATAAGGTGTATACTTTATCTTGTGTAAAAATATTGGACCCCCTTTCCAGGCTTGTTTTTCCAATATTTAGGCTCAAAATTGTCCCAAATTACTATAGATTATATAGGAAAGGCCAAATAATTAGCATAAAATCTTGTCGCAGAAAAAATCCACGAATTTAAATTTTATTTTTATTTGATAAAAATCAATGAAATACAATATATTTTGAAATAAAACAATAAAAACTTGGGGTCACCAGCTTACTTTTCTCTCTACTACACAAACCTTTGTCATTATTTGGTCATTTTTCAAGTGGATTATCTCCCTTGTTTTATTTGAAAAATTTATTTATGAAGGAATGGTTGTTTTATTTGTATCAAAATTAATTTATTTTGATGAAGTTTTATTAAATTAAACTATTTAACACAAGTTTCAAGGTATTTGTGACGTCTGCACTTGTTTTTTTGCATTTTTAGCTGTTTTTGGTCACATGACAGGTGTCCTCACTAACCTTAACTGTTGGGTTTCTTTAGATGCTATTGGTAAATCTGTACAAAATAATTTTACAAGAAGTACAAATGTACAAATGTATGCATATAACAAAATTTATAATGGGGGCAGAAAAAAGAACACATAATCAAAATATGCTGCTAAATTGAATATAACATTTCAATTGAATATCAAATTTTTTTTTCTTCACTTTTTAACATTGAAGTATAGGGGTGTAACGATACCACTTCTCCACGATCCGATACAGATCACGATACCTGGCTCACGATCCGATACAGATCACGATACCTGGCTCATGATCCAATCCGTATCACGATACCTTTTACTTTCATAACTTACAAAAGACCTGCTTGTCATATCATTGTAAATCGATGGTAATGTTTAAGAAGTATAATTTTCATGTGTTCAATAGACTGTAAACCGAAGTCTTTTCAAGCAAAAGATTTTATTTCAGTCTGACAGACAATATTTTGTGCCATTGTTGACACCGGAAGCACGCTTTTTTATCTTCCTAACAAACATTTTTTGGATCGGATTGGAATCGCGAAGTCAAACACAGTATCGATTTCCGGATCGTGGGATAAAATATCGTGATGCATCGGTGCACCGGTGAATCGTTACACCCCTATTGAAATATAATTATGAATTGCAGACATAATATCTGACATGATATGAACTTCTCTTGTATTAGGCCAAAAAAAAAATATCATTAACTTCTCAGGCCCCGCCGCGTCTCCCTAAAACCCGCCACATTCGTTGTTTTTTATCAAAAAAAAATCGGCAGTTCCGCGTCCCGCCCGGAAATTTTTCGCGTCTGTTTCCGTTACCAGTAAAATTTATGATTGCGATCTTAATCAGCGAAACGTTTTCATGAACACGCTTTAGCACGTTGCGTGGTGATTTAAATCTACATAGTTTTTTTACTTCCGCCTCATGGCATCGTCTTTGGTGTCATGTCAAGTCCTCTCAGGAGGAAAAACAATAATACCGTGGACAATTCATTGCGATTATATGACAGAGAGTACGCTTGGGGATTTGTTAAATTCAATTAAAGCCGACAATGCAGCAGCCTTTGTCAAATTGGATGGAACATGCAAAAAAAAAAAAAGGAGCCGCCCTGCCTCGTCAAAAATTTTTAAAAATGGCCTGAGAAGCAACAATTTTTTTAAGAAAAAAACAAAGAAAATAAAAAAAAGGTTCCTCCCTGCCTCATCAAAAAATTTGAAAAGTGGCCTGAGAAGCTAATGATTTTTTTTATGTGGCCTTATCTAATGCATAGAAAGAGTTTGGCACAATAATTGAATCTGATAAGCTCCTTGCCACTCATGTCAGACCATTTCTGATGAATTATTTAGGCTATAAATGGTTTAAATAAGTTAATACTTACAGGACTTGCTAAGAGCTGCTTGCATTCTCCTCTTTAACTTTTCTTGTGGTGTTAACTTGGATCCCTACAATAAGAAACAAGATGAGTTCTATGCTTCAGCAGTGTTTGTTTTTTACTCAATATTCAGTTTTCATAAAAAATATCATTTGTTAAATTCATTTCCTCACCCAAATTCATACAATTGATAGCATTTCATTTTCAGTGAAAACAATTAATGTGGTGTTTTGCATTTTTAACCTTTTGACTAGAGCACCTCTGATGAGTCTCTTTACAAAAAATATAGCAAAATTTATTGCCTGAAACTTTGTTGTAATATCCATTATATATATATGACATATAATATCATATACAAGTTTTTTTACTGTGGAAAATTTTCTCTGTATTTGTGTCTTTAGATATGCAAATTTTGCAGGCTTTATTTTCACGGTTTTTGAATGTGTTCATTTATGATTTACATTGTATTGGTATTTTTGCAGTATATTTTTTTTATTTCTGTCGATGTACAAAAATAATCCATTTTACAGTAGTTGACTTTGTTCATGTGCTTTGTGCAGAAAAGGAAAAAAGTGAATGTCAGAATTTATTTCTGCTATTTGAAAACAGAAGCTGTTTATACTGCAAGAACTTTTAAACCAAGAATATTTCAAATCAAATTGTCCCATATATTTAAGGTGATAAAATGACTGACAACTTTTATTTAAATGTCCAGAAGATGAATCCTGATGTTCTACATGGATGTCTAAATGTGATAACATCACATCAACACCTGCTTATATTTTAAACTAATTTCTTATTTTAAAGCTATTTCTGATGCCATTTTTTTAGCATTTTTTACATTGAACATTTGTCAATGGCAAAGGCTGTTTTATAGTAGGCATTATTATATATATTGGGATGGGGGGGTTATCATCAAATAAAATATAACATTACTCATGGATGGGCATGGGCAGTCTTACAATAACAAGGGCTATTACAGGAAAAAATGTATGCAAGGGTTGAAAGACACTTTATTTTTTTAGTGGTGGTGGTTTTTTATACTATGCAAACTAAACCTGACAAAAACAAGAGGCTCCCAGGAGCCTGAATCGCTCACCTGGTCTTGATGTCTTGATTTCTAGAGCTAAATGAGCTGAATGTGTAAGCAAGAAAATGCTTTTTTCTATCTGTAATAGTTTTCATTTTAAAGGCCAAAAACATGAAAAAACGTCATTTTAAGGGTCGTAACCCCTATAAGGGGTAATCTGACAAATATCACCCTATGTAACTTTTGTATAGCTAAATGAACTCAACATTTAAGCAAGCAACAGCTTTTCTCTATCTGCTATAGTTTTCATTCTATAGGCCAAAAACATGAAAAAACATCATTTTAGGGGCCGAAACCCCTATAAGGAGACATCTGACAACTTCGACCCTATGGAGACTTTTGTAGAACTAAATAAGCTGATCATTTAAGCAAGCAACAGCTTCTCTCTATCTGCAATAGTTTTCATTCCATAGGCCAAAAATATAAAAAAACGTTATTTTAGGGGCTGTAACCCCTTTAAGGGGTCATCTGACAACTTCGACCCTATGGAGTCTTTTGTAGGGCTACATGAGCTGAACATTTATGCAAGCAACAACTTTTCTCTATCTGTCATAGTTTTCATTTTATAAGCCAAAAACATGAAAAAATGCTATTTTTCACCTTTAAGGGGCCGTAACTCCTATAAGGGGTCATCTGACAACTTCGACTCAATGAAGACTTTTGTAGAGCTTTTGATGCTGAAGCAGTGGCGTGGCATCAGATTTCTTCTATCTCTTATACTTTTTGATTTACAAGCCAAAAACAGTAGTCTGACCCCCCTGGTCTATTTTTAGTAACGGCGGCCATGTTGTTTAGAGGGCGGTCACCATTTGTGCAATCTTGGTAGAGGACATCCCATAGATGAAGTGTGCAAAGTTTCAAAGGAATCCCTTCAGTCGTTTCAGAGGAGAAGATTTTCAAAGAAAAGTTAACGACGACGACGACGGACGACGACGGACGCCAAGTGATGGCAATAGCTCACATGGACCTTCGGTCCAGGTGAGCTAAAAACTTTCAATAAAATAGCAGGATATGTTAGGTCTGAAAAGTGCCTTTCAATCCTTTCCTCTATACAATTTATTTTTCTGTAATGGCCCTTAGCTAATATGGGGTGTGGCTAAATGTATTAATTCTTACTGACTTGAGGTAAGGCGGATGTACTGTTACCAGTTACTTTGGTCTCAGACCTGAAATATATAGCAAATACAAAATTACCAAAAATATAACTTGGTATAGAAGCCATCTTGTAGATTATATAACAGTAAAATAGTTATACATTTTTTTTTTAAATAACGAGAAAACTTCTTCCATCTTTGTTCCTATTTTTTTTTATTTTTAACAGTTTTTCTTGGATTGTTTTTATGTTTAAATTATACACTGCAGCTTTTTACTTTGACAAATCTTGAGAGTCCCACAAGGTCAAAAGGACTTGTGGCCTAGAGGCTTTTCAGGAGAAACTTCTAGGACTTCTGGCCCCCAATTGGTTAAAAACAACTTTCTGGAAAAATCATTGAAACATGCTACCTCTTCAAAAATGTAAAAGTTATATCAAAACCAACAAATGGAATGTTTTAAAAGCAATTAGTTTTTATCTAATCAAGCTTGCACCAGTACAGATCATAGGGTTTGCTCATATCTAAGTTGTCTTGAGATAATAGCTGAAATTTACATTGCTGGTCTTTAGACTTTCACAAGAGTATACTGGACACTGATAAGTACTTTGATAATTTCTGATTGACTAAGTTCAATAAATACAAATACTATCATTCATGCATTGTCATTACAATACAGACTCTTTCTGTAACTCTAAATAAATATAAAATAATATGGCAATACACAAAATTTTAAATAACTGATAGCAGTAGCAATCTGTGTATTCACACTGAAAATAAGACATGTTCAGTAAACAGTGATTTTTGAAAATCAAGGTACAAGATGAAGTAAGAATACAGTGAGAGGACTTGCCAATCATACTGAACTCTATATTGGAAAACGTGGGCGATGTATGTCGCCTGATTCTTAAAATACATGTAGTCTGTAAAAAGGCAGTAGATGAATTATGGGCATAGAATTGTTTTAAACCATACAATATTATAGGAGGAGGCTACATGCCAAATATTGAGAGGCTGTGATATGTAGTTGCCTGGAAAACTGTAACAGGAATTTTTGTGATGCTGCATGATGCAGCAGGATGAGGGAAAAGTCAAAACGACCCCTAGATGTTACTTAGCAACACTTTGAGTCCAATTAACTCCCTTGAATGAAATCTGAATACCATGAAATTTCTTTATGCACATCGATATATGATGTACTTCCTTCATTTAAAGTTTCATCAAAATCAATTGATTGTTGTGGTTATGAGATATATAGACAGACAGACAGACAGGATACTATACACCCCCAAACTTTTGAATATTCTTTGAAAATAAATAATTTGACCATTAATGCAAATTGAGATTTCTGTAGTAATCTCACCTATGACCAGTAGAACGGCTGTCTTTATACTTGTCCTTTTTATCGTTGTATCTATCATGTCTATCCCTTCTGTCATATCGATCTCTGTACGATGGCCTGTGATCACTCTCTGATCCACTGGATTTGGAAGATAAACTGGCACGCCTGTAACGCTTAATAGGAGGAGCAACCTTTTGTGGTGAAATTGATCTGAAAGTTAAAGATACAATGTGTCTTTTGCATAAACTGCTAGTAATTCATTAAAATTTGAGTTATATAATCAAAACTTTTCCTTAAAATTACACTTGTATTGATATATGTATTCAAACTTACATTTAGCAATAAATATCTGTAAAAGAAAAAAAATGATTGGATGTTGTAAAGCATATACCCACAATATGAGACATCATGCTGCATTATCATACAAAATATTAAGATACTGTGATTATCAGTTTCTTAGAAGTAACAAAAAAATTATTGAGAGTCTGAACACAGCTTGAATCCGCAATTTTAAAAACCAGACTTTCACTTGAATTTTATCTTTTATACTAACCTGGATTTAGATTTAGATGAATATGAAGAGGACCTTGACCTGGAGCGTGATGATGATGACCTTTTCTTTGATCTTGACCTAGATCTAGAAACTGATCTTGAGAATGACCTTGACCTTGAAGAAGAAGATCCAGATGATATAGATGACCTTGAACTTGCGCTTGATGATCGACTGTGTCTCCTTTTCCTATCTTTGTCTGTTTTTGACCTCACAATTTTTTTCAGATTATCTCTCTCTCTTTTTTCTCTTGACTTTGACCTTGACCTTGATTTTGATCTTTTCTTCTTTATTTTCTTCTTCTTCTTTTTACTCCTAAAAGTAGAAAAAAAACACATGAATTAATAATGTTTGGGCAAAGAAAAAGTAAATTACATTACACTATTTTTATTCTTTTTTAAAACAACTATCTGATTCCATGTTTTGAATGAATAACTTAAACTAAAAAATGGTCACTTGCTTTAATTTCTTTTAAAATAAATACTTGTACTAAAAGTTATAATTATAAAATAAATTTCCTCATATTAAAAGTTATAAGAATATAAAAATATCATTTGTTTTTTGTTGATTTTTGTTTACCCCCTTCTGAAGACAGCTACAATATGGACTCTTGTTGGTTCTGATCATAAAAACATCATCAACACTACAAATTGTCTTTTTTTTTAATGTCATTTCACACAGTTCACTTGTATGTCTTTATTTGGCCTTGTGGCCTGAAGTAAGTTCGCAGATAATATCAAGCAAAATTATATGCTAGGAAGGTCAGAGTTTCCAACGGTCCCTGAAGAATACAACAAATATACCGACCATGTCTCCATCTTATCAGGGTTAGGCAGAGATGGACCATGTACTACAATTTTCTCTTCATCACTTTCTCCACCAAAGCTGGTAATAAATAAAACTTTATCTTTGCTCTCTGGTGACCTAGATCTTGACTTGGATGATGACGATGATCTGTGAAAACATAAATTCAAATCATTATTTTATAACTAAGATATATAAAGGAAACTGTTTTGTACAAAATAAAACAAGATTTGTGCAAAATAAAACTTAGTATATAATTTGTAGTTATAGTTCTAATTGAACAAAATACAAGTTAAATAAAAAGATAGGGATGTTTTTTTTTCTTTTCAAAAACAACTCATTTCTTTCAAACATTAAGAAGAAAACGTTTATTTATCACTCATAATATCAAAGCGTGTTTCTGATGTAAAAGAACTCTGACAAAATTTTCGAACCTTACCTTTTATATGGTTCATATTTTGGACTGTCTCGAGCAGCATAACTGAAAATTAATAACAGAAAAATAAGATGTGAAATATATATGTACATAATGCAACACTCATGAAACATAAACTCAGGGTTTTTTCCAGGATTTTGAGGGCTTTAGTCACTTTAGCGGTCGACCAAAATGTGCGACCTAATAATCCATAACCATGTTTGCTTCTGGCAGTCTGGTTAATTGAAACAAAAATACCAATACTTGAATTTCTATATCTGCAGGTTATAACTATGTATATTATAATTTCAGTACCATATGGACAGGACCAGGACACAGATTACAACAGTTATTATCATGTTCAATAAAATATATCTAAACATTTGTTGAATTGATTTTTCCCCTTTTAATCATTCTTAATGTACTTCAGATTCTTTGCCTTTACTATTTTAGAATGATAACACCCCCAGCACCCTTTTTTTTACAAATTAAGGGAAAATATGTATTACTCATCAAGTTTAACATGCTCATAGAAAGCTATAAGCACACATAAAGTCTCTCTTTTTTCTCATTTTAAGAGGCAGTTTTGTTTTTTGTTATACCATTTTCATAAATGGTAATGTTAAGTGACTGGTGGTCCCTAAAAGGAGGAATATACAGACTACAAAACAGAACATCCTTCATGTCCTATAAAGGAGCTCTACAAATTTAGTTTAGTGTTAAGGTGGCTCGGGGTTATTAAACAAAACAAAACAATTTCTTAACTCAAAATCATTAGAACTCCACTACACCTCCGCTGAAATGGAGGTGCTCCTATCTAAGGAGGGTAATAAAAGGAAGAAGAAGGAGACCTTAAAAATGTAAACAAAGTTCTTTTCATCTGATCTCCTTTTAATGCATGAAAAAGGATGTTTTTGGATTACAGGATGCTCTTAATAAAAAAGTTTAATGAAGGTAAATCCTTTCATTTATATTTACTTCTAAGTTTTTGTGATATTTACACAAGAATAATCATTTGGTCAACATGGTCAGAGCACGTTGGTTGACAAACAAATCAATATTTTTCAGCTGATATAAAAATAAACTTTCTCCTGATTGGTCAAGTATATTTCATTCATGATTGATTTCGAAATCAATCAGCGATGGTCAAGCACCTGTTATTATGACTCATTTAGACAATTAACAGTTAATTAACTGTAAAACATATCCGGCCTCTGGGTGTTTATGCAGACAGCTTGGGTCATAAATCAATAGGGCTTCATAGTAAAATCTGTTGTCAATTTGAATTACACGAAAATGACGAAAGATTTAACTGATTATCGTTAAAAAGGACGAAAATTTTCTACATTTTTGAAAATTAAAGTGGCGAAATTGGTTTGAAAATTTTTCGTCAAATAAAATATCTTTTCGCCAATGACGAAAGTGACGAGCGCTAGAAAAATCACTGATAAACTTCAAAATTTGCAATGAAAAAAACATCAACTTTCTTAAACTTAAATTACTACCAACTGTTCATTATTTCACACCATTGAAAAATATAGTTTAATTGAATCAATGTAACATAAAAAACATGTGATCGATGTTATTAAAAATGTAATAAGACATTAATGTCACAATTATTAAAACAAAAGTTGTCAAATTAGCAAAGAAAGTATTAAGTATTCCCAAACACCAATTGATATCTGACCCTGAAGCACAGCTTATTGATCTTGTCAATTATTTTCACGCATGTACAAATGTATCCTATGGAAGACTGCCAAAGCATATTTGTTACAAACTCAATCTTGATGGGAAAAATCATTAAATCAAAAAAGAAAAACAAGTTTTTAAAGGGATATTGTCTACGAAAAACCAAAAAAATACCAACAGACAACTTGTTTTGTCTAATTTTAAACATATGAGCAACAGAAATAAGGCTATAGTACCGAATTAATCTAAAAAGTGAGGCCACTAAAAGTATGTCTTGCCTGTCGGCACATCACTCAAATCAACTACCCAAGCTTTCATTTCTTGATATAAACACTATAAGTGTCTGTATACCCAACATCAGATGCCTAGCTATTATACTTTCTAGCAATTCATCGTCCACAAAAGTCTTACAAAAAAGTTGACCTAAGTTAACAGGGTCACTAGAGCTTGAAAATGGGGTCAGAGTCACCTTAACCTTAACTGTCTGTATACCAAATATCAAATGCCTAACTATTATACTTTTCATGCAAATCATCGTTCTCAAAAGTCTTACACAAAAATTTTTGGCCTGAAAAAGAGACCATAGTTCACAGAGTCACTAGAGCGTGAAAATGAGGTCAGGGTCACACGGCATGGTGACAGTTACGTAGCCCATAACCTGAACTATCTGTATACCAAATATCAGATGCCTAGCTATTATACTTTTCCAGCAAATCACTGTCCACAAAAGTCTTACAAAAAAGTTTACGCCGACACCGCCGACAGAAAGTAATACCTATGTCTCGCCTTCCGCGACTATTTGTCGCAGGCCAGACAAAAATCGAAAAACTATAATCACTAAATAATATTTGTAAAACTTTACAATAATTCATATTCATTAGCTTTATCCCGCCTTAAGCATGTGCACTGTTTTTAATTTTGTTTATAAACTTTGCTTGTTCAAAATTGCGGCCAGTATCTGTATCTCAAGGTTTTAGCTCGTGGAAATATTCACGGCGACGAAAACGCCAAAGTCACCAAACAAAGAAAATGATATTTATGACTTGTGTATAATAAATGAAGATGATCTAAATAGTTCACATTGAATTAAATTATTTACTTAATTTTTTCGAATGTAAACAAATAAGCAATCAACATGTTCGAAAAGTTTTGAACGAAATAAACAAAGTTTAGGGCAAATTTGGTAACAAATTGATATGCAAAGTTTTCTTTTACTACATTTTGGTCAAAATGACATTAGAAAATAGGGGATGAAAAAAATGTGATTTTGGTAGACAATATGCCTTTAAAGGGTTCAGATTAAAGATAACATTATTTAATATCCCTATGTATATATATGTACCCCTATTACATGTCAGATTGAATAATTTTAAATGTCAACAAAATCCCAATTCTTATCAAACTATCTCAAAAGGAGAGGTTCACATCTTCAATGTTGTTAACTACTTTGTAAAATTTCCGAAAGATGGGGTGTAAGTTTGATTTTCAATTAAGTTTCAAATTACATAATACAGGAACCCTTACAGGGTGACAGAAGGAAGGAGTGACCCAACAACTATACCTGCTTTCATCTTTGGTGATGCTTTTAAACACTTTATGCACAACATTTATGACCTTAACAAAATCATACCTAGGAGGGCTAAGTTTCCTTCCTGCTAATCTCTTTTCTTTATATGCCCTTCTTTCTCTTCTCGATTTTCTTCCCTGAAGAATATAAATATATGAAATAAATAAGTTTCTTGGATAATAGAAAAAAATGCAAGAAATAATAAACCAAAATCTTAACTTGAATTGCGAAGAAAAAAATGACCAATTAATATTACATGACATTGTTATAAAACTGACACAGTGCTTTTCCAGGTAATTCATATTTGATTTGATTCAAACAATATGCTAGTAGTGTGTTCTTATTTGAAAGATCAATGTATCAACCATAGATTTTATCACTCAATAACAATCATACATTTTAGTCAAAGGGGGGTTTGTTGGGACTTTCAAATAAATATTGACCAATTAGATTAAATCAGTTTACTGCATATAACACTGATGTCTACTTTGTACTTACAGCAAACTGTGCCTTCTCTTCCTCCAGAATCCTGGCCAGTTTTACCTCCTCTGCCTCCTCTTTATCTTTTTGTAACATGCTAAAAATAAACATTTATACCAATATTGTGTTTTTCTGTTCACAGTTTATAAGATTGATAAAATAAAACAAACTTGCATCAATTCTGTTTTTAAATGTGCTGGGGTGGTTTGACAGTAACTTTTCAGGCCACTTCATCTAAGTATTTATATCCAAAGTAAATAAAAAAAGACACTAATACTTTTTCCATAGCTTTACCCTAGGTGAATATATTTGTGTCAGATTGTGTAAGATTTATTCTGAATGAAATGAATTTTATAATACTACGGTGACCAATAACTAAAATAATTTTGTAATAATAAGTGTCGAAAACATGGTAATTTCTGTCAATGAAAACTTTTAACCCATTGAATAATTTAAGTTGTAAGTCTTCAATTCCCTGTTCCTACCCATCTGATCCCTACTTCATTCCCATCCCTGTTAACCCACCCACCATTTCCTGCCCCATCCCATTCCCTTACGTCCAATCCTTAACACAAATGTATCACTTTATGCTCCTTTACTTCCTAAGTAAGAGGCACTTAATATGGAAACAGGTGAACCTGAATAAATCAGCAAAAATTCAGGGTTTTTTTTAATGACAAACACAACAATCAAATTAGTTTTAACAGTCATATTCTGTATCTGTTGAGAATTATTACCTTACAAAATCTTCATCTTTCATTCCATATTGCTGTGCACACTCATTTAGCAGTCGTTTCTGTTCATTGTTCAGGGTATCTACATCAAGTGTTATATCTGCAGAAGACAAACAGTTTTAAAAATAAAATAAAAATATTTTGATTTGCATTTATCAAATGAGGAAGCATTTCTTAATGTCAGAAAACACAATTTTAACTAATTCTAAAAAAAGGTTGAACAAAATGTGGGAGTAGTAAACATCCTATGAGCAATTCTAAAAGATTTTCTCTGGAATCCATCACATTTTCCTAAAAGGATGAACATTTTTTTTTTTAACATTCTCACACATGGAAGTTTCTAAAGTAATATATTGGTTATTTTTCAAATAGATTCACATTTTAGCAGGAGTGGAAACAACAAAAACAGCAATCAGACCAATTCAATACAGTGAAACTTCTCTAAACCGACCGCCACAGGGACCATATAAAATGGCCAGTTTAGAGGGGTGGCCGGTTTTGTGGGTGTCTCTTAAATATCCGTCGATGTTACAATTATCCATGATCAAAATATATCGATCTTTAAAAAGTGATCATAGAGTGTATTCTTTATATTATATTTATACTTTTTTATACGTTTGGAAAAATGTCTCAATAACATTTAAGAAAGGTTATGTTTATTTATTTTACATCTTTATTTCATTTTACATTTGATTTGTAGGTAAGCTAAACAAAATTCAGGATTTAAAGATCAAACAGTTTTAGAACATGAACAAAAATTCTGGTTCACTTCATAAGATTGCAAAATACTTTATCTCCAAGCAGTTTGTCATAAATTGAAATACATAGTTTCAAAATAATTTCAACTGACTATTCATATCATAAATTAATTTCATCTCATTTATTCCAATTAACATGATTAAATTGACTATAAATACATGTATTTGATCAGCTTGGACTGTAAGATTTAAATAAACAATTATGTCACAAAAATTCCTTTTATACTTTTATTTACTATATTTGAATTAATTGTTTATATAATAATTAAGATTGACTTGTGTAGGGCTTCATAGTTCTTTAATTTGTTTTTATAACTTTTGTGTTGACAACTTTATGACCTGTGACATTGCTTGTGTGGCCAGTATTCAGGGGTTAAAATTACTTGATTACTGAACGGAAAATTTAAAAAAGGTGGCAGGTGTACGGTTTTGAGGGGTGGCCGGTATTGTGAGGAAAATTTATATGACTTTTAATAGAGTTTTGCAGGGACTGTTTGAAATGGCCAGTTTAAAGGGGTGGCCTGTTTTCAGGGGGTCCGGTTTAGAGAAGTTTCACTGTATACCATTACAGCATATTTATAGAGGGAGATTTAATGAAACAAGCCAGATTACATATATCTTTCCACTTTTTTACTGCCTTTACCAAACCAGGACCATTGCTACCTTCAATGAAATTACCTTGTCTACACTTCTTGAACATAAGAGATTGAACATCCCTGTTTGGTAATTCTATTGTTAAATTTATCATTTTGAGCCTAAATTTTTAGTTACGAGAAAACCAGTTAACATATTCACATTACCTAAATCAACATCTTCAACGTCAGTATCGCTATCTTCACTATCATCCTCTTCTTTGCCTCCAGGAGTACTGTCTTCATAAACAAACCCTATAGCTGCTTTCTTACCCTCTAATCTATAGAAATAAAAGAAATCAACTGTAATACTTCTTTTGCAGTTTTATCTCAAATTTTTTGCAAACCTTGACTTAACCATTTTACAAATTTTGCAACCTGTGTTCAATCTGTTTACATTGGTTGTTGATGTTAAGCTTTTTTTTTTTTTTTTTTTTTTAACAGTAATAATATTCTTTATTGCACTAAAGCTGTTAACAATTTCTCTGTCAGCTACAGCTTTTGCTGACAAAGAACCCTGATTTGTTAGTACCTTGATGTACAGGGTGACATAAAGGCAAGAATTATTATAGATTTTTAATTCAGTACAATCAATACGTAAGACATGTTCTATAAATAACTATATAAACGAACATTTAAAAGTCCACGAGCAGCATGGTCGTTAACATACACGTGGTTTTATAATGATGTTGGATTATATTAATATTCATAAATGGTGAGTTTTTTTTTATATAATAATATTATTGATATACTTAGATATTTTAAGGATGCGTTGACTTGGTTTTTGTGTCGAATATTTAATGAAGTTGTTAATTTCAATTTTAAGAATCTTGAGTGCATTTGTACTTTTACTTCGACACTCGGAGGCATAAAAAGATTTATATATTGAGAAACCAATTATCGTAAACAATATATTTATGTCTAGGTATTCATCTTGAGATATTTTACACCCTACAACTAAATCTTTTAGTTCTACTCCCCTTGAGAAACCAATATTTGACAAAATTTCATTTATCGTTTCCCAAAATTGTCTGAGAATTCTGCATTCAATGAAAAAGTGTTCATAATTATCAATGCAGTTACAATATATGCATAACGGAGAGTCAGCCTTTTTCCAAATAAAGAGTTGTTCTTGTGTTACTAGTATGTAACTTAATAATTTCCATCGAAATATCTTTAGTTTATTGATATCTAGCTGTTTTATAAAGTTCAAAGTTTTAGATGGAAATTCGGTTAACGATAGATCTAATTTACGTTTCCATTTCAATACACCTATGTTTTCGACGACTTTGTCGTTTTTAAAAGCATTATAAATCATTTTGTTGTCTATTTCATTAACTTTTATATATCTTTTCTTCCATGGTAAATTTGATTCTTCGATATTTATGTTTAGTTTTGCTTTAATAGAATTTTCTTTGGCGGTGATTTCGAGCCAATGATAAGGTATTGCTTTTTTTAATTTTATAAATTCCGCCATCCAGTAATTTTTTAATTTTAGCTTTCCTAAAATGTGATCTTCTTTTAACTTTCCGTTTTCGTCTAGTATATCATTTATGTATAAAATCTTACTTTTTATCCAGTTTATCATAACTAAGGGTTTGCTATTGAATTTGATCAGTTTATTCCCCCATAATATTTGTTTTCTTATTTCATAGAAAGTTGTTGGTTGCTTATTTGATTTCTTACTATAGAAATTAACCCAGCATCGTAGCACATCTTGATAGAATATTGGCCATTCTTTCACTTGTTTTATTTTTTTTAAAGTTTCTTGATCTAAATTCATTTTAAAGACTAACAGATCATCTCCTAATTGATTAAAGTAAATTTTCGGTATAACTGACCAATTTTCATTTTCAGATAGCATTAATCGTATTACCCATTTAGTTTTTAACATATTAAAGTAGCTCTCTACATCTATCATATTTAAACCGCCGTTTTCATAATCTGCTATCAATGTTGCTCTCTTGATCTTATCCGGTTTTCCGTTCCAAATAAAATTATATAGTTCTCTTTCTAGCAATTTTACGTTGTCTTGTTTAATGTCTGTAACACTTGCTATGTATGTAAACTGTGGTAATATTAAAGTTTTAATTATGAGAATTTTTCCTAAGATTGATAGATTTCTTTTTTCCCAAGATTTTATTAATTTTTTAGTTTTTTCAATTTTACTTTCCCAGTTTAATGCATCACAGTCTACTTTATTTATACCGACATATAAACCGAGTACTTTTACTGGTTTATCAGTAAAATTAATATTTTCTGGTTTATCTTTACTATGCTTGAGTTTGCCTAACCATATCCCCTCGGTTTTATTTCTATTTAGTTTTAAGCCGCTATAAGTTCCGAAGGTTTCAATAATATTTAAAGCCAATTTAAGTTCATTTTTTGTTCCCAGAAATAGTGTGGTGTCGTCTGCTAATTGAGAAATCCTCAAGTTTTTAGTTTTGCCATCTAATTTAATTTGTATACCTTTTATATCAGAGTTGTTTCGAAGATAATTGGCCATTATCTCAACAGCTATTACGAACATTATTGCAGAACATGGACATCCCTGTCTGATTCCTCTCTGTGGTATCACAGGGGCAGAAATCCAGCCATTATTTATTATTAGACTGCTTATGTTTGTATAGAGAGTTTTTATCCAATTTAAAAAAGAAGTGCCAAAACCAAATTGTTCTAAAGCGGAGTACATAAAGTTCCAGTGCAAAGTATCAAATGCTTTAGAAAAATCTATAAACAAAATTGCTCCTTCAACATTAAATCTATCTGCATAATCAATTACATCTTGAATTTGGCGAAGATTAAATCCAATGTATCTATTTTTAATATATCCTGTTTGATCCGCATTGATAATTAAATGAATTACTTTTTTAATTCTTGTTGCTAGAACATATGATAAAATTTTGTAGTCCGTATTTAATAAGGAGATTGGTCTATAATTAGCTAAATCTGTTGGGTCATTCTTTTTATATATCAGATTAAGCAGGCTTTGTCTTTGCGAGAATGGAAGTTCATTGTTGTTATAGGCACTGTTATAAACTTTCATTAGAATTGGACTTAAACAGTTCGAAAACTTTCTATAAAAATTAGTACTCAAGCCGTCTTTTCCTGGACTTTTGTCTAACTTTAAGTTATTTATTGCATTATTAATTTCTTCAATCTTTATTTCTCCATCGCATTTTTCACTTTCATTTTTATTTAGCTTGTAATTTATTGTTGACTTCTGTATATAAGATCTAGTTTGTTCTTCGTCTTTTTCTTGTTCTAGTGCATATAATTTTTGATAAAAATCTTTTTCTATTTTTAATATTTGATCTTGGTTTGTTTGTATTTTACCATCTTTATCTTTTAGCTTTATTATTGTTTTTTTAGTTTGTCTATTTTTCTCTAAGCCTAAGAAATATTTATTATTCTTTTCTCCCTTTTCGCACCATTCTTCTTTTGATCTTATTTGGGCACCTTTAGCTTGGTATTCATATTCCATTTCTAATTCGTTTTCTATTTTTGAAATATTATTAGCGATCTCTTTGTTTTCATTTTGTATGTTGTGTGATTTTAATATCATTAATTCATCTTCTAGCTTTTTTATTTTATTCTTTTTATATTTTGCTCTATTTATACAGTAGGTAATTGAAAAATCTTTTATTTCTATTTTTAATTTATCCCATAAGAGACTTATATTGCCAGTATTTTTTTCGATCATAATCTTGTATTTGTTTATAAGCTTTTTAATTTCGTTAATATACTTTTGCTCATCTATTATAGAGTTATTTATTTTCCAAATTCCTGGCCCTTTACTTTTAGATGATAATGTTTGTATTTTAATAGACACGGCCTGATGATCTGTAAATTTAATCATAACTGGTCTTATATCACACGATAGAATGTTAGGCATCAAGTCTTGATTGATCAAGAACATATCAATTCTGCTTGCTTGTGGAGGATTCGACCTTCTCCATGTGTATTGTCGCGTTTTAGGATTCATAATCCGCCATAAATCTATGAGTTTGTTTGATTTTATAAGAGTTTTAAGACCATGCACAGGTTTGGAATTCTTTTTATTTTTAGCACTCGCTGAAGATTGCCTATCTTTTTCTTCAAGTGTATCATTGAAATCTCCTCCCAATATAATACTTCCAATTGCATGTTTTACTATAAAATCATTTAGTTTCTTGAAAAAAGTATTTCTCTCGCTTTCAATATTTGGGGCGTAAATGTTTACAAATGTATATATATTATTTTCTATTTGTACATTTAACAATATAATTCTACCACTATTGTCTATATGTTCTTCTAAAATTTCATATGAAAAATTATTTTTTATCATAATTGCAACTCCTTTGCTTGCTGTTGTTCCATGATTGAAATGAAAGTTAAAATCGCATTCTGTTGATAATAAGTTTTCAATTGTTTTATCAAAATGAGTTTCTTGAATAAAAATTATATTGCATTTTTGATACTTGATCCATTCGTAAAGTCTAAATCTTTTGGATACATCACGCAACCCTTTTACATTAGAAGAACATATATGGATGTTGTTAAGCATTGTAAAGTATAATTTAATAGTACATGACAATTTAAAATGCCACAAAATGCACAGTACATGTAAATACAAACAATACAAACATCGTTATTCACCTGTAATACATTTAAATATCTTATCAGATTTAGGTTCATTGATAAAATAAGAATGTGAAGGTCATTTCGTATTAATACTTTTCTGATCAATAAAACAGGTGCGCGTTGGAGTTTTTTAAATAATTGACTTGCAATGCGGTTAAAGAGATTTAAAAAAATAGATACGACAAAACTTATATAATAAATTTACAATAGTGTTTTTCCTTGAAATATTTTTGATGAAATCTGAAGTTTTAATTTTGCAGTTAACAAATTTCAACGTTCTGAAAACTTCAACAAAAAGGGGGTTTACATAAAAACATCTATTATTTTCACTTTCATCAATACACATTATATATTTGTCTATAAATAATATTAATAACATAATACAAGAATATAACACAATCATTATATAAGACAAAGAAAAGACAGTCTGTATTTCCATAGTGTTGTCTTATATTTATTAGATTTGTTATGAATTTAATGTTTCACTTTTTTTTCTTTTTTTTTATAAATAAAAACAGGCTAAAAAACAGATACATATACATAATTTGAACTATTTAGCTGGTTTGGATTGTTTGGATTCTCTTTGCTCTGGAGTTGGTGGTGTTCTTTTCTCTTTCTCTTTAAGGAACTGATTTCTATGAGGTGTTACAAAGTTAGTCATCTCACTCTGTTTCTTTTGTTGTGATTTCGCTGACTTTTTCTTGGTTGTTTCACTTTTTACTTGGTTGTTGGGTTTCTTAGAATTGTTGCTATCTTTAAGTTTTGTGTCACTTTTACTCTTAGGGATTTCCATATTGACTGTTGGCTGCAGTATAGACTGTGACATCTGCTCTATATTGTGCTCATTGTCTTGATCTCTCACATCATGACTATATGTATGTATATTGGAATCATTTTGTTCTCCATATTCTTCCACGTTTGTCTCAAAGGTGTTGTTCTCATCCCCATCTTCCTGCATATCATGTTGGAACTCTTTGTACAGGAATTCTGGACAGTCCAGCATTTTGTGTCCTGGTTGATTGCACTTCCTGCACATCCACTCATTGGTACACTGGTGTATTGTGTGTCCCTTTTGCATGCATTTGTTACATATAAAGTTTTCAAATATCTTGTGTTGCCCATAATGAAGAATAGTTGCAAGATATTTACCTATTTTAAGCTGTCTAGGTAGAGGTTGTTCAAATTTCTTGCAAAGAACTATTCTATCTCCAGTTTGGCAATTGGTGAGCTTGTTGTTGACTCTAAGCCTTTCTCTGGTCAGGCTTATTACTTCTACTTCTCTGATGGTAATAGCTCTTTCTATCTGGCCATCATCCGCAGATATAGGAATGTTCTTTACTCTGACAGGTATTACATCTGAGTATCTGGGATTTCTGGGATTCATGTCATATACCTGGATTAATTTGTCTCTCATCACCAAGCCTTGTGTCACTAATTTGAGCCTATCTTCCTCGTTGTCAAGATAGATCCTCCAGTTTTTATAGATTCTCTGGATACCAACAATATGATGGGGTGCAATCACTTGCCCGATGGCATTGTAAACTTCTGTATGGGTGACCCAAAATTCTTTTGGTGGTTTTTCCATACCATGAATTTCAATTTCTTTGATGAAAATTGGCTTAACTGGGACTATTGAGTCTATTTCTGTTGATAAACGGGCTTCAGCTATTTGAGCATAGGAGGCCGCCATATTGGTTTCTTTGTTTGGGGTTGGATCTCTACTATTTCTACCTTTTTCTTGGTTGTTCTCTATCTCTTCCTCGCTTTCCTGCATCAATTCTGAGAATCTATTAGTATTCTGTCTATCTGAATTTCTTTCTGGCATCTTCACTGTCTCAAAACTCATATATAATTCGATAAATCTAGGAGCGAAAAAAAGCACCGGCTACCGTAGTAAGGGGTGGTCACTCCCTCCTAAAAATATGGAACGCTTCACGAATTTGCGTGTTAAGCTTTGTTGTTTATATCTTCATTGTGCTGTGTTTTTGAATGTGTGTCTTGTTAAGAAGTCCAAGCATCACCTTGTTTAACGGGTACCCAACACTTGGTGTGAAACAGAATTGTGTCTTTTAATTTTCTTCAAATTTTGCAGAAATATGTACTTCAATAAGATAATGTCAACTGCTAAAACTCAAGAAAATCGAACCATAGGTTTTTCTGGAAATTTTTCATAGAACATAATGGAGTTTCAACACTTTCCATTTTGATCACTGAGAAGCTTGACATATTTGTATAGAATTGCTTTACTGAAACGTTCAAGTGATATTTAAGATTTATCTCCCTTAGGTGTTCTGTACCCCCTTAATCTTTGCTTCTTTTTCAATGTATGATACATTCTATTTGTATGCATTGAAGCTGTTTGCCTTTTTTTCTGGAATGAATCTTTAGGCATATGAATTGTACCATGTTGTACATGGGAATTATGTTTTGACTTACTTTTTCTTTTCATCTTCTTTACTTTTATCAACATTACCAAACTGTTCATCAATGTATATCTGATGTAAGGCTTGTTCTTCAGACACTAAAATTGTGAAATAAAAACACAATCAACAAGAACAGATTCTAGTTCCCCGGCCCATTGAGTGGGACAAATCTATGTCAACTCCTTAAACAGGAAGTAGATAAGCAACAGATCTGAAAACCCATCCCACTATATTGGACCCCTACCCCAAGTTGCATACAAATATTGAAAGCCAATGATTAATAGTTGCTGAGAAAACTGTTACGGAAAAGTGTGACAGACAGACAGACCGACTGATGGACAGACGGACACTGGCATTAATATGTCCTCGCTCCCATTATAGCAGAGGACAATAAGTAATATTACTCTTTTTGTATATACTATAATTTAATCCATTCATTGGCACATGATAATACCAAAAAGTTATCAGAGCTAAGAAGAAATATACCAATTATTCCTACTTAAACAATATTTAAAAGGAAATAATTTTCTTTATACACATGGCTGTACAGCCTACTTCCTTTATGTAGAAGTACACCAGTATCCATCAGATAGAACAGGTCTACAAACAGACATATATTCTAAATGTACCTGTCCTAAAGCCAGGAATCTTTGTCAAAGCTTTTGTTTGTCCCTGTCATCTTTGTGTTTGTTGCTTTATGTCCAGAAATGGGTCTTTTGATGATAATTTTAAGATTGGTATTGAATCTTGTGTATTGTTTTTTTTTCAGTTTTGGGCCAATGCAAGACAGCAAGCAGTGACCTCAGATCATGTTGAAGACTGCTGGCTGTTTTCCATTGTGATTTTTTAAATTGCTGTTTCTTAATGTTGGTTGTGTTGCTTGCACTTATTCCACATCTCATTATCATCTATGCTAATAGCTAGATTTACATATACTTACACCCAGCACATTCATTCTCTACAATGATTCTATAACTTTCATAATTACACCATCTCTCTTCTTCCTCTTCTCGTTTGCTCAGTCTAATTCAAAGAAATAAAGCAGTTAATAAAATTTCTGATCCAGAAATGATTGAATTTGCCTACAAAACGTATTCTGAACCTTTATATCTTTTCAGATGTTTGGTTTGTTGTTGCAAAGATAACAAACAATATTAACAATACCACATTTTTCCTTATTTATAATTTTTTTCTTTTATCTTAAACATTTTTTTTGTATTTCTAAAACTCATCCAAAGATTTTTACGCTGAATAAGAAAGTCAGATATAGTATACATTCATTAACATTACTCTTAATTCAATATTTTGGCCAAAATATAAATTTTTATTTTGTAATTGTAAAATACTTACGTGGGAGGAGCTACAATTTTTGTCTGTGGCATGTAATCAAGGTGAGCTCTGACATCAAATCTGTCAATCATATTATCCGTCTGTCCCTGCCAAGGCATCCTACAAATGGAAACAATTACACAACATATTTCAGTTTAGATATATGTTTTAATGCATCAAAACTTTTTTTTGTAAATGAACGCTACACAATATATTTCAATCCAGATAAAGATATTTTAATGCATCAAAACTTTCTTTTTTTTGTGTTCATGAACATTAGTCAATCCATTAAAAATTTAAACTGATACATATATATTACTGAACAGGATATTGTGTATCTATAGAGTACAAGAACATTTATGTTTCTGGAAACTATTAAATTTAGTTCATAAGTTTCAAGTTTCCATAATATTACATAAATACATGTAAATATTTAATAGGCAAAGCAGAGTCAGAAATAACAGGCTGCCTAAACAATCTATTTTTACGCATGGCAACCAAAAATATACAGACATAATGAGGAAAAATCTGTTAACTTACATGCTTTGTGGACTTTCAGCAGCATAAGCTACTGCTGGATCTAAATTGATCTTGCATGGTCTTCCATATGCACGCACAAATTGAGCTGGATCTAATTTCTGGAAAATCATTAGCAAAAGATATATATTTAACTTTGAAAGTATTATCAAATATTTGTTTATTACAATAAGAAAAAAAAAAGAAAAATTATTCAACACCACATACAATGTATATCACATTTTATGCTAGCAAGCAATGTGTTTCTTCAATATAAATGAAAAACTAAAAAAAAAAAACAGGCTAAGACCTTAGTGGAAAAAAACTTCTTGAGTTATTGTTGTTTTTTTATTTATTTATTTATTTTTTTAGCAAATGAGTTCTTTCATACCAAAAATATAAAAGAAAATGATTGGTACATACAATTTTTTCATAAAATTCTCGTCTCCTTTCAGCTCTCTTTTTATAGTCTACCATAAGACCTCTTATCTTTTTTTCTTGTTTTCTTGCTTCCTGCCACATGATTAATCTAGAATATGAAATAGAAAGTTGGGTTTAAAAAATTGTAACTAAATAATTGTTTTTCTTTACATGTACCAAAGTGAAGGAACCATTACTTATCACATTTTTTCACCTTTTGAATTTGTCAATATAGAACACAGCAAGACTGAGTACTGCTTCACGTTTCTATACCAAAAATGACATGTTTTAGGTAAATTTTACTCTTGGATTTACTTAGCTTGATGTGCACATATCTAAGATAGCTTTACATACAATATACAGACTAGTACTGAATAAATCAATTCCTCGTAAGATGCATTTATATTTTAATCAGCTTTTTGTTTACATTAGGCTATTCCAGAAATAATCTATACCCCTTGTTGAAGGTAGATTCAAACAAAATGAAAGAAATTTGTCACAATATTCGAAATATTTTTTTTGGAATTCCTAAGCATAACTATAGAAGGTACATGCACATTTATGCCTAGAAGGGAGAAAATTCCATGGAAATAAAATGACATATTATTTTTTCTTGTCTGGAAATCTGTAAAGATCTATAGAATGAAGTGTGACTCTTTTAAAAAAAAAATCTTGGATACCTACTATACACATTCTACAATGTTATCATTTTGGGGGGGGAATTCCATTTTAACTTGGAAGAGTATAGTAATGATAGATTTTGGAGAAATCCATCCGCGTTTTTTTCCGAGACCGCGGTATAACCTATTCTATTGTGCATTCGCTCTCCGGTAGACATGTGTTTATATTTTGGTCAACGAGCTATCTTATCTTTGTTAGTATAGCCCCTTATTATTACTTGATTTGTTTATTTATTTCGTTTTAAATGATGATATAGTATTTGCTTTATTTTTCATAACCTTTTAAAAACTACATTTTGTGTATCACATGACTTTAGTCACCTGTGCGATGGGTAAATATATGTGACTAGCCATGAAATTTTGGGTCCAAATGAGGAATTTGGGCAAAATCTTTTTTTTGCATTTTTAGGAAGTATAAATACCCATTATTAATTTTGCAAAGTTTTACAGCAATATGTCGTTTGGTTTTTGAGATATGAACAGATTAAAATGTGAGGTTTTGTTCCATATTTTAGCATGTTTAGCAATATTTTTAAAACAGATTTTGGTAAAAAATGTGTATTTTCTAGGGGTTGTTAAGCTGTTGTTTTTGCTAAGATCATCCACAGTTGATGTATATGAATAGGATTTGTTGGGGACAATTGATTACCAAACAAAATTTATATACTGTGACATTTGTCCAATGACCTTGAAACATAGCTTTCAAGGTCAAAACGACAGAAATTCTTAAATTTTAGTATATTTTATTGTTATTTTCATTATATTGTGACTTACTTTTATAAATCTGTTTATATGCACTCTCAAAATCTATAAATACTCTAAAAAGCATATCTTAAGCTTCATAGTTTGATGCTACATCTTTTTCCAACACAAGTCTATCATTTTTAGATGGATGATTTTTTTTTTTTTCATTGTAGTATTAGATGAAAATTGTGTCTTTTAGAAGTCTATTTTAACAAATGCTACTGACACTTAGCCTAATAGTTTATGCAAATTAATGAACTTTGTGCAGTAATTTACGTGTGAAAAAAAATGCATAGGTCAGCATTATCTTTCTATGACCTTGAAATGATATGTTTTCAAGGTCAAATGTCCATTTCAACTACCTTTGTTGACTGTGTACCACTCTATATGCATATATCATCAATAAGAAATAGTCATAAATATGTAGAACATTTATAATTGCATTTATCACTTTTAATTTCATGTTAAAGAACTCATAGATGTCATAAAAGGGTCACCATATCAATTTATATTTCCAAAGATATACATGTACATGAGTGAAAATCAAGGTTTGTATGTCACTTCACTTCTCTAATAAGATCGGGCATGTTATTTTCCCATTTCTTGACTTTACATGTCCTGCCATTTTACAATGACCACATTTTCTTTTACTGTCAAAGTCTGTGGAATCCTGCACATGAATTATCTCAGGTTTGGGGACTGTAGGCAATGGACAAGCTTCTGTATTTGCACAGTATGGTGCGACATCGGTGTATAAATACCATTGTCAAGCGGCATCTAGTCCCTTGGGTACAATAAGTTGTGGCATCTCAAGTTCAAATCTTGGAACATTGTTCTTTAATATGTTTATACTAATCTCATCCTGATTTGCATAGTTCCTTACAAATACAATCCCTGGATGGTCTCTGTCC
Organism: Arcuatula senhousia; assembly: GCA_963971305.1. Lineage (NCBI taxonomy): Eukaryota > Metazoa > Mollusca > Bivalvia > Mytilida > Mytilidae > Arcuatula > Arcuatula senhousia. The sequence goes on from CAXARO010001436.1 coordinate 135,350, forward strand.
ATTCTAAAGATAAAAAAATATTTGTTAATAATACACCATTTAAAGACATAAAAGAGAAGCATGTTGGACAACCTATACATTTTATTCTATTACATGTAGTTAAGTGTTTGCAATGTTTTGAAACAAATCAATTATGGCATCAGTCAATAAAAAAAACCATTCAATTCAGTCGTAGGTAAACAGTATTTTATACAATGACCACCATTTTGTCATATTGAAGTTTGCTTATTTTACTGTGCATTTATTATGTTTATACCTAAGTGATGAAAAAGGGTTAAAATGTGATACAAGATAAGAACAACCTATGATAAAATGCTGTGTCAAAATAATTTCCATTTTATCATCAAATTCTATGCTTTTTTATATCAAGAGCATTAAATAAGCTATTCATGTTTTGTGAACCAGTCATGCCAGTATGGATATAATGAAAAATAGGTACCTAAAATGGTGATATGTTTTCAGCTGTGGTATAGGCTTGAACATTTTCTTTAAAAATGTAGCCCAATCATAAAAGAGGACCGGTTTTTCCTCATCGTCAACAAGTTGGGGGATGTTGTGACCATTCTTTGAAGATCTGCTAACACTATCTGCAATCTCGTTAATCGTTTCTGCAGTGGTGTTCCTCCATTTGACCTTCCAAAGCCCAAAATGCCAGTCAGGATTAAACTTGGTGTGGCCAGCCTCCATAAGGGAAAACTCAATGCGTCTGTGTAGTCCATTCATAACTCTCCACATTCCATATCTGAAATTCAGTGTTACGGGTAATTACACATTTAAAACTTGATTTTATAATATTTTGTCTTAATATGATGGTTGGTATATTGCTCCATATTTCTTAGCAAAGACATGTCTATATCGATAACAAAATATAAAAACACATTATGCATAAACTTACTTTATTTAACGACCAAAATGAAAAAAAAAAAGACATGACAGAAATGTTCAAATTAAAAGAACTAAAATTAAGTTTACTAAATTCAGGCTTTCACAAACTTACCCAATAACAGTATTGTTCTTGTTTTGGCCACTACAATTATCCATATGAAGATTGACATCAGTTTCACCATAAGACAGGTAAGTGAAATGGTGATGAAGCATGCTTGTTACAGTGTTGGCACCTTTATTTGAATGCTGAGCCTCATCAACTAAGTAGAAAATCTGTGATCCTATAATAAATACATTTAAGATATCAATATACAATTTTATTATTGTCATGATTGTAACAGTATTATATTTGAGAAAATAAATTCAATTTTTTTTATGCATAAAGGCACTTTTTTTCAAAACTAAAACAAAAATAATTTGCATTAATAATTTAAGCCTTTAGGAATATGAAGAATGGTACTTAAGGTGAATCTTTAAAAGACCAAGATTTAGAGAAAAGTTAAGTATTACAACCAACTTATGATCATGATGATAAATTACAAATATATATTTTTAACATGCCTGTGAACATGTACATGTATTTTTGGAATTTACTGTTTCATTTGTACAAACAAACAAAATGATTGGCTGGTATACATGTAATAGAACCGGTGCATTTCATTTGAGCGAATTGATATTTCAATTGAGCGAAAAAAAAGTTTCATTTGAGCGAAATAATTTTTTCATTTGAGCGAATTTTACTACAGGTAAATTACAGGTAAATTGTGCTTTTACTGGTAATTTTTTAGAACATTTTCCTTAGTACTATTAAGGAAATATTTGTAGTTAGAACAAATATGTAAACAATACATTTATTAATATAATTTTTTACATGCTTAAAAAAAAATTCTGTCAGATACCAACTTTAAAATGTGAGCACTATGTGTTAACGTCTAGACTGACTTAATCATTTTACAAGTCAACGCAAGCAACAAATTTGTACCCGAGCAGCTTAATAATTCGAATCTAGTAATTTGGTCACTAACAGTCAACAGTGTATTTCTGATAAGTGTCTATCGAAAATTCAATCTTTCTAATAGATAGAAATGAAAAATTAATGAAATCAAGGTACTGAAACTGTGAATCGAATGTTTGTTCCACAACCACTACATCTGATTTAAATAAAATATTTTAAATGTTATTTTAGTAAAGCATATATATGCAAGTTTTAGTCCTCTTCTCTCTCTCTTTTTTGTACAAATTTTATAGTCATTTACCTATATTTACCTGGAAAAATATTCGCTCAATTGAAATAGAAAAATTCGCTCAAATGAAAACAGGGGTCATTTTCAAATTCGCTCAAATGAAATGCGCCCAATAGAACAACATTATGGGATTATACAAACTTGGTAGAGGTCATACATGTACTTACCAGAACCTTCTGAACACACCCCAAAACACTGACACTTCCTCTGTGTTTTAAAAAACAGGGGTCCAACTTGTTGTGCATAATGTGGGTAATGCACCTGTTGCGCATAATCAAAACTGTAATGCAGGGTCCCTTCTAATGAGCATGGTCTTTGTCCTAAAAAATATAATAAATGGTGATATTTTACAAACATTTAACAATCATATCATCATGATCATAAATCATATTAACCCATATATAAATATGGTGATCATCTTGAATTATATTGACATGTATTTTCTATTTTGTTTCTGATGAGATATGCATGTCATGTAAATTATATATATTATTTATAGGGTGTATAATTCAATGTACATGTAAATTAATGTATAATTGATAAGACAATACACAAAGAGCTATAATACATGGGGATATGCTAAATTGTGGATTGGTCCAAAGTGCTTTAAAAAAAGAAGTATCAAAAAAATAAAAGTTAATATTATTCATGTTATTATATGTAAATTGTTTTTTTATTTGTTTTTTTTTTTGTTTGTTTTTTTTTGTAAAACGTATACCTCTGATTTTCTTCTCATCAGGCATATTTTGAAAAGTCTTCTTTGAATCATCACAGAGCTTTCGATACTGGTCTCTTTGCACTTTCACTTTGTCAAGGTGGTCTTTGTAATCATCCAAAACAGTTGATTTCTGCTCTTCGGTCAAGTTTCCACTGTTCATTAATGAGTTTGTGAAGGAATTACATGTATGACACAAATCAGTTGAAGGTTTCATGATGAGAATATGAGGACACTGCTCTAACCATATTGTTTTAAATTCAGACAAACAAATCTTGCGATATTCAAGCTCATCAGCAGATTTCACATACATGTAGTCCTGGTGGATTTCGGATTTACTTTTGTCAGATGGTAATAACAAAGCTTTTTCGTCTCTAAAATTTGGTAATCGTCCAGGCAAGGGCAAGCCATATTTATTAGCATAGGTGCACAAGAATTTGCGAACATTTTTTACATCAGACAGTGTTAATGCATGCTTAGGGGACTTCCCTTTATTCCCATGTACACGAGGTATTATGCCATCTTTATCAAGAGATAATGCAATAGAATCTACGGTTTTTCTGTTAATTCCATGAGCAAATGCAAATGTTTCCCTGCAAACTTGTTGACTGTTAAAAACATATTGTTGTCTAACCTTTTCTCGTTCTTTAGTTTTATGTTTCTTGGCAGAAGTTTCAGTTGAATTGTTTCTGTGATGGAAGAGCTGAATCTTAATGATGATATCTAACTCTGCCTTGCTAGTTTCCATACAATTTCTCCTGTAGTCCAGCAGAATATCCCAGTCAACAACTGTACTGCATGGCTTCCCATATAAACGTACACAACCACATGTTTTATCTTGGAAATTGGATTGGATATCATTTTCCTTGTTGTCAATATCACTTAATTGTACGCCAAGATCAGGATCTTCACGAATTCGAATGTCTATTTCATCATCGTCATCATCGGAATCGCCGATAGAGCTTTCTGTTGCAGCATTTTCTCTATCAGTGTGTTGGTCCACATTTCCAAAGTACAACACGTGTACACGGGTTATTTCGTCCAAAAAGTCCTGATCTTCATTATCAATTATCTCCAAAGGGATTGTGCTCGCATCCGATAACACGCTGGATTGGCTAAAATCGTCCATCTACCTATATTTTTCACATTTTCCAAATTGTTTTTTGTTGACATTGAAAAAATCAAAACGGAAACAAAATAATAAGGGACGTAATCTACTTTCGGTTTCTACAAATAGAAGCTATTTTTAAACCTGATTTTTCCCATCAGGGAAAAACAACCGATATCAAACTATTTTATTTATGTTTGGTTATTATATTTAAGTCACAAATAACAACAAAATATCTTTATATATAAATAATACCACCCGAAAACTCGGCATGGCTTGATTGATAAATAATTTGCAAAGCGCGATTTTTCTTACGCTATTTCCCGCGATTACGTAACGCCGCATTTGGACCCAAAGTCTCATGACGCGTCACATATTTTAGCAGGAATATACAAATTATAGAAATTAAAACCATTAATGCTTTATAGAAAAGCTGGGATAATTAAATTAATGATTTTCTCAGATAAAAGTTACCGAAAAATACAGTCATGTTGTTATATTATATTGATTTCATATCGTTTTAAGAAAGCCTGGTTCATACATGAATAAAGATATATCTAAATTCAGTAATTGCCTTCTTCTGTCGAAAAAGTTATAAACCACAACACAAATCGCTTGCCTTCGTTCAAATGTGACTTCCAAGTACACGGTACCAACGGTACTTTGATTGGAATGTGGTGTAACTGTTGGAAGGTTTTACAAACTTTATGCAAATTGTATGACAATGCACTATACTCAGAAACCTTTGATATATGTTTTCTTACATTTGTTCCTCTGAACCATTTGCAAAGGTACATGCAGAAATGCATATTAATGGCAATATTAACTGAAGTAATCCAGTTTATTTTATCTATGGCCATGATAGCCAATACGATGGACAGTCACTGTCAAAAATACATTTGTACATGTAGAAGGAATTATCCTTAGGTAACATACATAACATCCACAGGGGCTGCTCTGGCCTCAAAATTTTTGTCGCCAGAAAAATCACCAGATTTGAAATTAAGTCGCCAGTTTTTATTACGTGTAGCCAGTACAGTTTTCATTGAGGGGTCATGTTTGTGTTCTGTATGTTAAGATGTATATTATGTTAAAAATATTGTTTTGAGTCTTTTTTCAGGTGCATGTTGAAGGATGGTTTATTCTCATTGAAAGACTTTTTTGATAATAAATGATGAAGGTGTCCAGTCTTTCTTGTTTGATATCTTTTTTTAAATAATAAACATACCATGATTTATTTAATTATTTATCATGTTTATTACAATATATACAAATTAAATAATAACAATAAAATAAACATAACAATACACACACACACATAAAAAATAAAAAGCTTCGCCAAGCGCAGCATGATACGACCGCAACATGTTGAACCCTGTACATTTTAGGCCCAATATGGATAGTCTATTGCTCAGGACACATGCAGCCCATGGTGGACTGACAAAGGTTTTTGCCACATGCTGCTCTGGTGGACTTTCGACCCAGGGGGTAAAAATATAAATTTTCAATTTTGTATTCTACTCTTGAAAAAAAATTGTCAAAATCGGACAAGGATTAAAAAAAATTCAATTTCGGCCCCTTTTGGCCCCTTAATATGTAACAGGTGAAAAAGGGGTGGGGTTGCAAAAATAATTTCTCAAATTTGGATTCACTACTTGACAAAAATAAACTTGCAAAAAAAAATTTCAAAAACAAACCAGAAATAAAAAAGTTTTGATTACGGCCCCTTTTGGCCCCTAATTACAAAACAAGTGAAAAAGGGGATGGTCACAAAAATTAATTCTCAAATTTGGATTCACTACCTGACAAGAATAAACTTGCAAAAAAAATTTTTAAAATCGGACCACAAATAAAAAAGTTTCGATTTTGGCCCCATTTGGCCCCTAATTACGTAATAGGGGTAAAAAGGGGGGGTCGCAAAAATTAATTCTTAATTGTGTAAATGAGCTGAACATTTAAGCAAGCAACAGCTTCTCTCTACCTGCTATAGTTTTCATTTCATAGGCCAAAAACATGAAAAAACATTATTTTAGGGGCTGTAGCCCCTACAAGGGGTCATCTGACAACTTCGACCGTATGGAGTTTTTTGTAGAGCTAAATGAGCTGAACAATTAAGCAAGCAACAGCTTTTTGCTATCTGCAATAATTTTCATACTATAGGGCAAAAACATGAAAAAATGCTATTTTTCACCTTTAAGGGGCCGTAACCCCTATAAGGGGTCTTCTGACAACTTCGACCAAATGGAGACTTTTGTAGAACTTTTGATCCTGAAGCAGTAGGGTGGCATCAGATTTCATCTATCCCTTATACTTTTAAAATTACAAGCCAAAAACAGTAGTCTGACCCCCCTGGTCTATTTTTAGCCACGGCGGCCATGTTTTTTGACGAATCAGAAATTGAAACATTACATAATAGTGCAGGACACCCTAATGATCAATAATACCAAGTTTCATTGAATTCTGTTCAGTAGTTTCAGAGGAGAAGATTTTGAAAAAGTTATTGTAAGAACAAACAAATAAGTTACAATTTTGGCCCTTATTTTCCAAACGAAAAAAGGGGGGACTCCCAAAATCAATCCCATCCATCCTTTAATGGTAAGAAATATCACTGTCAAATTTCATTGCATTTGGATAACTAGAACTAAAGTTATCGTGTATACACTAAAGTTAACAGACGACGACGACAACGACGACGACGACGACGACGACGACGACGACAGCATCATACCATTATACGTCCGCAAATTTTTTGCGGTCGTATAAAAACCAGCACCATATGAATGAATACTCCACCTAGAGAATAAAGAATTCACTGAAAGCACTAAATGAGCACTATGAAAAAAGTATTATTTAGGAAAGCAAAGATAAAATTTTGTAGAATCCATCACATTATCATGACCAACAGAGATTGCAAAAGATCAATGTTTGACAGATTTGGACACATTATGCATCAATCATGACTCACTTGGTTACTATTGAATCCTGTACATTATAAGAATGTTTTAATAAAAATTATCATGATTTTCTAAAAAAAAAACCTTCTAATTCCAGTGTTGTTGAATGTGTTTGTTTATTTATTTCATTTTGAAAAAAAAACAGCTGATGGTAATAGTTTGGTAAAAATATTTTTGTTCCTAAAACAACTTCTTTTCAGTTTCTTTTTTTTTTAATAAGAATAATAAAATTAGTTTTATTTTTA
>CAXARO010001437.1:0-26594 GCA_963971305.1 Arcuatula senhousia
ATTGTGTTTTTTGCCTGACCCCAAGGGGTCAGGCAGTATAAGATTTAGGGTCGAATTCAGTAAATATGCATACGTCATTAAGATCCGCCCCTTTGTAGGAGAGCTTTCTGGTACGTAATTGACATCTTTGAGCTCCAGGATTGGTTGATAATTTTTCAAATAATTTTAAAAAAAATCTCTAGTATATGAACAAACTCCAAAACATAAAAAAGTTTCATTAAAAGTACATTTTGATTTTTTGCCAGTGCATTTATTGAGGTATGGATATTAAAGGAATTTACTGCGAAATTACAATGTTTACAAACAGTGACATGTGAAAAGTCAAAATATGCCGCATAGGTATATGATTTTATTAGTGCAAAAGAACCTACTGCATCTTATCTTCATCGAATGAAATATGAAAGACTTGGCATTTTAAAGATGAAATTTCTATGAATTTATTTCTAAAGTTGGTAATGCATTAAATCCAATGGGGCTTTCAATACTGGATTCAACCCTATACCTGAGGTAAATTATGAATGAATATTTTGATATTTTTAAACTTCTTGGAACTTTTCTTCTATGTTTGCATAGATATAAGTGAAAGCAGAGTAAATTTGACAAACTGCACACCCAGGTTTACTAAAAAAACTGCTGAATCAGCATTTTTACATATTTTCTATGAATTTAGCCCATGTAATTTAACAAGACATGGAAATCATAATTATTTCAAAACAATTGATTTTTAATCTTGAAATTTATATTGATGTATATTCATTCTTACTTTTCGCAAGCTCAGGTCACTCCGCAGTTGCTATTTTTTTGTCGCGACACTTGCAAAATGTCTCAGATCTTTACAAATTTAGTCCGCCATGGGAGTCCGGATAAAAAAATTGATATAGTCAAAATATTTTCTAACTTAAGGTCATGTTTGTCAGAATCTCCTTCCTTTTATCTTAATTATGTCATACATTCCCTGAAAACCTGTATATTGTTTTAATACAATTCTTATTCTATTAAAAAAGAGGCTCCAGGAGGCCATTTTTCTCTCAAAAAGTCTCAGTTGTTAAGTTAAGAACTGGTCTTGTTTACTAATTACTGGTAAAATTTTGAGATTATTATACTAGAATGAATGAGACACTAATATTCTTACAAATAATATGCATAACTTCTTATAAATGACATCTTTCTTGTGTTTTATAGTGAATTGTGTGTTAGACACCTGCATTTTGATATTTCATATAGGCTTTAAGGTCATGAAATGGTAGTTTGTATTTGTTTTTATATGTTCAAAAGGTATTTAATTTGTAAAATCTGACTCTTGTTTTCTTCTTTTGTGTAAAACATAACATAAATGGTCCAAAATACAGAAATTGGTTCATTTTAGGCATACTGTAAAACATGGTCTGGCATGTACATCATTTCTTTATATAAGCTTCTATAGTGCATCTTTGAGTGGTTTCAGGTGGCTAATTATGAGAGATAACATGCACTTATTTATTTAATGGCTTTTATTCATCATGTGTTACAATTCTAGGCAGACTGAGAGTATTTATAGACAGAAATACTTAGATGAAGTCAGATATTTCAAAATGCATTTTTCTGCAATATGGACACACACTTTCATGAACCTGGCAAAATACCAGAAAGAGGAATAGGTGGAAGGTCATACAATGAAAACAAAGAGTATCCATCAGAATATAGCAAATCATAGATTATTTAAGAATTTGAAGAAAACTCTTTCCTTATAGGGTTGAATTCAGTAAATATGCATACGTCATTAAGATCCGCCCCTTTGTAGGAGAGCTTTCTGGTACGTAATTGACATCTTTGAGCTCCAGGATTGGTTGATAATTTTTCAAATAATTTTAAAAAAAATCTCTAGTATATGAACAAACTCCAAAACATAAAAAAGTTTCATTAAAAGTACATTTTGATTTTTTGCCAGTGCATTTATTGAGGTATGGATATTAAAGGAATTTACTGCGAAATTACAATGTTTACAAACAGTGACATGTGAAAAGTCAAAATATGCCGCATAGGTATATGATTTTATTAGTGCAAAAGAACCTACTGCATCTTATCTTCATCGAATGAAATATGAAAGACTTGGCATTTTAAAGATGAAATTTCTATGAATTTATTTCTAAAGTTGGTAATGCATTAAATCCAATGGGGCTTTCAATACTGGATTCAACCCTATACCTGAGGTAAATTATGAATGAATATTTTGATATTTTTAAACTTCTTGGAACTTTTCTTCTATGTTTGCATAGATATAAGTGAAAGCAGAGTAAATTTGACAAACTGCACACCCAGGTTTACTAAAAAAACTGCTGAATCAGCATTTTTACATATTTTCTATGAATTTAGCCCATGTAATTTAACAAGACATGGAAATCATAATTATTTCAAAACAATTGATTTTTAATCTTGAAATTTATATTGATGTATATTCATTCTTACTTTTCGCAAGCTCAGGTCACTCCGCAGTTGCTATTTTTTTGTCGCGACACTTGCAAAATGTCTCAGATCTTTACAAATTTAGTCCGCCATGGGAGTCCGGATAAAAAAATTGATATAGTCAAAATATTTTCTAACTTAAGGTCATGTTTGTCAGAATCTCCTTCCTTTTATCTTAATTATGTCATACATTCCCTGAAAACCTGTATATTGTTTTAATACAATTCTTATTCTATTAAAAAAGAGGCTCCAGGAGGCCATTTTTCTCTCAAAAAGTCTCAGTTGTTAAGTTAAGAACTGGTCTTGTTTACTAATTACTGGTAAAATTTTGAGATTATTATACTAGAATGAATGAGACACTAATATTCTTACAAATAATATGCATAACTTCTTATAAATGACATCTTTCTTGTGTTTTATAGTGAATTGTGTGTTAGACACCTGCATTTTGATATTTCATATAGGCTTTAAGGTCATGAAATGGTAGTTTGTATTTGTTTTTATATGTTCAAAAGGTATTTAATTTGTAAAATCTGACTCTTGTTTTCTTCTTTTGTGTAAAACATAACATAAATGGTCCAAAATACAGAAATTGGTTCATTTTAGGCATACTGTAAAACATGGTCTGGCATGTACATCATTTCTTTATATAAGCTTCTATAGTGCATCTTTGAGTGGTTTCAGGTGGCTAATTATGAGAGATAACATGCACTTATTTATTTAATGGCTTTTATTCATCATGTGTTACAATTCTAGGCAGACTGAGAGTATTTATAGACAGAAATACTTAGATGAAGTCAGATATTTCAAAATGCATTTTTCTGCAATATGGACACACACTTTCATGAACCTGGCAAAATACCAGAAAGAGGAATAGGTGGAAGGTCATACAATGAAAACAAAGAGTATCCATCAGAATATAGCAAATCATAGATTATTTAAGAATTTGAAGAAAACTCTTTCCTTATAGGGTTGAATTCAGTAAATATGCATACGTCATTAAGATCCGCCCCTTTGTAGGAGAGCTTTCTGGTACGTAATTGACATCTTTGAGCTCCAGGATTGGTTGATAATTTTTCAAATAATTTTAAAAAAAATCTCTAGTATATGAACAAACTCCAAAACATAAAAAAGTTTCATTAAAAGTACATTTTGATTTTTTGCCAGTGCATTTATTGAGGTATGGATATTAAAGGAATTTACTGCGAAATTACAATGTTTACAAACAGTGACATGTGAAAAGTCAAAATATGCCGCATAGGTATATGATTTTATTAGTGCAAAAGAACCTACTGCATCTTATCTTCATCGAATGAAATATGAAAGACTTGGCATTTTAAAGATGAAATTTCTATGAATTTATTTCTAAAGTTGGTAATGCATTAAATCCAATGGGGCTTTCAATACTGGATTCAACCCTATACCTGAGGTAAATTATGAATGAATATTTTGATATTTTTAAACTTCTTGGAACTTTTCTTCTATGTTTGCATAGATATAAGTGAAAGCAGAGTAAATTTGACAAACTGCACACCCAGGTTTACTAAAAAAACTGCTGAATCAGCATTTTTACATATTTTCTATGAATTTAGCCCATGTAATTTAACAAGACATGGAAATCATAATTATTTCAAAACAATTGATTTTTAATCTTGAAATTTATATTGATGTATATTCATTCTTACTTTTCGCAAGCTCAGGTCACTCCGCAGTTGCTATTTTTTTGTCGCGACACTTGCAAAATGTCTCAGATCTTTACAAATTTAGTCCGCCATGGGAGTCCGGATAAAAAAATTGATATAGTCAAAATATTTTCTAACTTAAGGTCATGTTTGTCAGAATCTCCTTCCTTTTATCTTAATTATGTCATACATTCCCTGAAAACCTGTATATTGTTTTAATACAATTCTTATTCTATTAAAAAAGAGGCTCCAGGAGGCCATTTTTCTCTCAAAAAGTCTCAGTTGTTAAGTTAAGAACTGGTCTTGTTTACTAATTACTGGTAAAATTTTGAGATTATTATACTAGAATGAATGAGACACTAATATTCTTACAAATAATATGCATAACTTCTTATAAATGACATCTTTCTTGTGTTTTATAGTGAATTGTGTGTTAGACACCTGCATTTTGATATTTCATATAGGCTTTAAGGTCATGAAATGGTAGTTTGTATTTGTTTTTATATGTTCAAAAGGTATTTAATTTGTAAAATCTGACTCTTGTTTTCTTCTTTTGTGTAAAACATAACATAAATGGTCCAAAATACAGAAATTGGTTCATTTTAGGCATACTGTAAAACATGGTCTGGCATGTACATCATTTCTTTATATAAGCTTCTATAGTGCATCTTTGAGTGGTTTCAGGTGGCTAATTATGAGAGATAACATGCACTTATTTATTTAATGGCTTTTATTCATCATGTGTTACAATTCTAGGCAGACTGAGAGTATTTATAGACAGAAATACTTAGATGAAGTCAGATATTTCAAAATGCATTTTTCTGCAATATGGACACACACTTTCATGAACCTGGCAAAATACCAGAAAGAGGAATAGGTGGAAGGTCATACAATGAAAACAAAGAGTATCCATCAGAATATAGCAAATCATAGATTATTTAAGAATTTGAAGAAAACTCTTTCCTTATAGGGTTGAATTCAGTAAATATGCATACGTCATTAAGATCCGCCCCTTTGTAGGAGAGCTTTCTGGTACGTAATTGACATCTTTGAGCTCCAGGATTGGTTGATAATTTTTCAAATAATTTTAAAAAAAATCTCTAGTATATGAACAAACTCCAAAACATAAAAAAGTTTCATTAAAAGTACATTTTGATTTTTTGCCAGTGCATTTATTGAGGTATGGATATTAAAGGAATTTACTGCGAAATTACAATGTTTACAAACAGTGACATGTGAAAAGTCAAAATATGCCGCATAGGTATATGATTTTATTAGTGCAAAAGAACCTACTGCATCTTATCTTCATCGAATGAAATATGAAAGACTTGGCATTTTAAAGATGAAATTTCTATGAATTTATTTCTAAAGTTGGTAATGCATTAAATCCAATGGGGCTTTCAATACTGGATTCAACCCTATACCTGAGGTAAATTATGAATGAATATTTTGATATTTTTAAACTTCTTGGAACTTTTCTTCTATGTTTGCATAGATATAAGTGAAAGCAGAGTAAATTTGACAAACTGCACACCCAGGTTTACTAAAAAAACTGCTGAATCAGCATTTTTACATATTTTCTATGAATTTAGCCCATGTAATTTAACAAGACATGGAAATCATAATTATTTCAAAACAATTGATTTTTAATCTTGAAATTTATATTGATGTATATTCATTCTTACTTTTCGCAAGCTCAGGTCACTCCGCAGTTGCTATTTTTTTGTCGCGACACTTGCAAAATGTCTCAGATCTTTACAAATTTAGTCCGCCATGGGAGTCCGGATAAAAAAATTGATATAGTCAAAATATTTTCTAACTTAAGGTCATGTTTGTCAGAATCTCCTTCCTTTTATCTTAATTATGTCATACATTCCCTGAAAACCTGTATATTGTTTTAATACAATTCTTATTCTATTAAAAAAGAGGCTCCAGGAGGCCATTTTTCTCTCAAAAAGTCTCAGTTGTTAAGTTAAGAACTGGTCTTGTTTACTAATTACTGGTAAAATTTTGAGATTATTATACTAGAATGAATGAGACACTAATATTCTTACAAATAATATGCATAACTTCTTATAAATGACATCTTTCTTGTGTTTTATAGTGAATTGTGTGTTAGACACCTGCATTTTGATATTTCATATAGGCTTTAAGGTCATGAAATGGTAGTTTGTATTTGTTTTTATATGTTCAAAAGGTATTTAATTTGTAAAATCTGACTCTTGTTTTCTTCTTTTGTGTAAAACATAACATAAATGGTCCAAAATACAGAAATTGGTTCATTTTAGGCATACTGTAAAACATGGTCTGGCATGTACATCATTTCTTTATATAAGCTTCTATAGTGCATCTTTGAGTGGTTTCAGGTGGCTAATTATGAGAGATAACATGCACTTATTTATTTAATGGCTTTTATTCATCATGTGTTACAATTCTAGGCAGACTGAGAGTATTTATAGACAGAAATACTTAGATGAAGTCAGATATTTCAAAATGCATTTTTCTGCAATATGGACACACACTTTCATGAACCTGGCAAAATACCAGAAAGAGGAATAGGTGGAAGGTCATACAATGAAAACAAAGAGTATCCATCAGAATATAGCAAATCATAGATTATTTAAGAATTTGAAGAAAACTCTTTCCTTATAGGGTTGAATTCAGTAAATATGCATACGTCATTAAGATCCGCCCCTTTGTAGGAGAGCTTTCTGGTACGTAATTGACATCTTTGAGCTCCAGGATTGGTTGATAATTTTTCAAATAATTTTAAAAAAAATCTCTAGTATATGAACAAACTCCAAAACATAAAAAAGTTTCATTAAAAGTACATTTTGATTTTTTGCCAGTGCATTTATTGAGGTATGGATATTAAAGGAATTTACTGCGAAATTACAATGTTTACAAACAGTGACATGTGAAAAGTCAAAATATGCCGCATAGGTATATGATTTTATTAGTGCAAAAGAACCTACTGCATCTTATCTTCATCGAATGAAATATGAAAGACTTGGCATTTTAAAGATGAAATTTCTATGAATTTATTTCTAAAGTTGGTAATGCATTAAATCCAATGGGGCTTTCAATACTGGATTCAACCCTATACCTGAGGTAAATTATGAATGAATATTTTGATATTTTTAAACTTCTTGGAACTTTTCTTCTATGTTTGCATAGATATAAGTGAAAGCAGAGTAAATTTGACAAACTGCACACCCAGGTTTACTAAAAAAACTGCTGAATCAGCATTTTTACATATTTTCTATGAATTTAGCCCATGTAATTTAACAAGACATGGAAATCATAATTATTTCAAAACAATTGATTTTTAATCTTGAAATTTATATTGATGTATATTCATTCTTACTTTTCGCAAGCTCAGGTCACTCCGCAGTTGCTATTTTTTTGTCGCGACACTTGCAAAATGTCTCAGATCTTTACAAATTTAGTCCGCCATGGGAGTCCGGATAAAAAAATTGATATAGTCAAAATATTTTCTAACTTAAGGTCATGTTTGTCAGAATCTCCTTCCTTTTATCTTAATTATGTCATACATTCCCTGAAAACCTGTATATTGTTTTAATACAATTCTTATTCTATTAAAAAAGAGGCTCCAGGAGGCCATTTTTCTCTCAAAAAGTCTCAGTTGTTAAGTTAAGAACTGGTCTTGTTTACTAATTACTGGTAAAATTTTGAGATTATTATACTAGAATGAATGAGACACTAATATTCTTACAAATAATATGCATAACTTCTTATAAATGACATCTTTCTTGTGTTTTATAGTGAATTGTGTGTTAGACACCTGCATTTTGATATTTCATATAGGCTTTAAGGTCATGAAATGGTAGTTTGTATTTGTTTTTATATGTTCAAAAGGTATTTAATTTGTAAAATCTGACTCTTGTTTTCTTCTTTTGTGTAAAACATAACATAAATGGTCCAAAATACAGAAATTGGTTCATTTTAGGCATACTGTAAAACATGGTCTGGCATGTACATCATTTCTTTATATAAGCTTCTATAGTGCATCTTTGAGTGGTTTCAGGTGGCTAATTATGAGAGATAACATGCACTTATTTATTTAATGGCTTTTATTCATCATGTGTTACAATTCTAGGCAGACTGAGAGTATTTATAGACAGAAATACTTAGATGAAGTCAGATATTTCAAAATGCATTTTTCTGCAATATGGACACACACTTTCATGAACCTGGCAAAATACCAGAAAGAGGAATAGGTGGAAGGTCATACAATGAAAACAAAGAGTATCCATCAGAATATAGCAAATCATAGATTATTTAAGAATTTGAAGAAAACTCTTTCCTTATAGGGTTGAATTCAGTAAATATGCATACGTCATTAAGATCCGCCCCTTTGTAGGAGAGCTTTCTGGTACGTAATTGACATCTTTGAGCTCCAGGATTGGTTGATAATTTTTCAAATAATTTTAAAAAAAATCTCTAGTATATGAACAAACTCCAAAACATAAAAAAGTTTCATTAAAAGTACATTTTGATTTTTTGCCAGTGCATTTATTGAGGTATGGATATTAAAGGAATTTACTGCGAAATTACAATGTTTACAAACAGTGACATGTGAAAAGTCAAAATATGCCGCATAGGTATATGATTTTATTAGTGCAAAAGAACCTACTGCATCTTATCTTCATCGAATGAAATATGAAAGACTTGGCATTTTAAAGATGAAATTTCTATGAATTTATTTCTAAAGTTGGTAATGCATTAAATCCAATGGGGCTTTCAATACTGGATTCAACCCTATACCTGAGGTAAATTATGAATGAATATTTTGATATTTTTAAACTTCTTGGAACTTTTCTTCTATGTTTGCATAGATATAAGTGAAAGCAGAGTAAATTTGACAAACTGCACACCCAGGTTTACTAAAAAAACTGCTGAATCAGCATTTTTACATATTTTCTATGAATTTAGCCCATGTAATTTAACAAGACATGGAAATCATAATTATTTCAAAACAATTGATTTTTAATCTTGAAATTTATATTGATGTATATTCATTCTTACTTTTCGCAAGCTCAGGTCACTCCGCAGTTGCTATTTTTTTGTCGCGACACTTGCAAAATGTCTCAGATCTTTACAAATTTAGTCCGCCATGGGAGTCCGGATAAAAAAATTGATATAGTCAAAATATTTTCTAACTTAAGGTCATGTTTGTCAGAATCTCCTTCCTTTTATCTTAATTATGTCATACATTCCCTGAAAACCTGTATATTGTTTTAATACAATTCTTATTCTATTAAAAAAGAGGCTCCAGGAGGCCATTTTTCTCTCAAAAAGTCTCAGTTGTTAAGTTAAGAACTGGTCTTGTTTACTAATTACTGGTAAAATTTTGAGATTATTATACTAGAATGAATGAGACACTAATATTCTTACAAATAATATGCATAACTTCTTATAAATGACATCTTTCTTGTGTTTTATAGTGAATTGTGTGTTAGACACCTGCATTTTGATATTTCATATAGGCTTTAAGGTCATGAAATGGTAGTTTGTATTTGTTTTTATATGTTCAAAAGGTATTTAATTTGTAAAATCTGACTCTTGTTTTCTTCTTTTGTGTAAAACATAACATAAATGGTCCAAAATACAGAAATTGGTTCATTTTAGGCATACTGTAAAACATGGTCTGGCATGTACATCATTTCTTTATATAAGCTTCTATAGTGCATCTTTGAGTGGTTTCAGGTGGCTAATTATGAGAGATAACATGCACTTATTTATTTAATGGCTTTTATTCATCATGTGTTACAATTCTAGGCAGACTGAGAGTATTTATAGACAGAAATACTTAGATGAAGTCAGATATTTCAAAATGCATTTTTCTGCAATATGGACACACACTTTCATGAACCTGGCAAAATACCAGAAAGAGGAATAGGTGGAAGGTCATACAATGAAAACAAAGAGTATCCATCAGAATATAGCAAATCATAGATTATTTAAGAATTTGAAGAAAACTCTTTCCTTATAGGGTTGAATTCAGTAAATATGCATACGTCATTAAGATCCGCCCCTTTGTAGGAGAGCTTTCTGGTACGTAATTGACATCTTTGAGCTCCAGGATTGGTTGATAATTTTTCAAATAATTTTAAAAAAAATCTCTAGTATATGAACAAACTCCAAAACATAAAAAAGTTTCATTAAAAGTACATTTTGATTTTTTGCCAGTGCATTTATTGAGGTATGGATATTAAAGGAATTTACTGCGAAATTACAATGTTTACAAACAGTGACATGTGAAAAGTCAAAATATGCCGCATAGGTATATGATTTTATTAGTGCAAAAGAACCTACTGCATCTTATCTTCATCGAATGAAATATGAAAGACTTGGCATTTTAAAGATGAAATTTCTATGAATTTATTTCTAAAGTTGGTAATGCATTAAATCCAATGGGGCTTTCAATACTGGATTCAACCCTATACCTGAGGTAAATTATGAATGAATATTTTGATATTTTTAAACTTCTTGGAACTTTTCTTCTATGTTTGCATAGATATAAGTGAAAGCAGAGTAAATTTGACAAACTGCACACCCAGGTTTACTAAAAAAACTGCTGAATCAGCATTTTTACATATTTTCTATGAATTTAGCCCATGTAATTTAACAAGACATGGAAATCATAATTATTTCAAAACAATTGATTTTTAATCTTGAAATTTATATTGATGTATATTCATTCTTACTTTTCGCAAGCTCAGGTCACTCCGCAGTTGCTATTTTTTTGTCGCGACACTTGCAAAATGTCTCAGATCTTTACAAATTTAGTCCGCCATGGGAGTCCGGATAAAAAAATTGATATAGTCAAAATATTTTCTAACTTAAGGTCATGTTTGTCAGAATCTCCTTCCTTTTATCTTAATTATGTCATACATTCCCTGAAAACCTGTATATTGTTTTAATACAATTCTTATTCTATTAAAAAAGAGGCTCCAGGAGGCCATTTTTCTCTCAAAAAGTCTCAGTTGTTAAGTTAAGAACTGGTCTTGTTTACTAATTACTGGTAAAATTTTGAGATTATTATACTAGAATGAATGAGACACTAATATTCTTACAAATAATATGCATAACTTCTTATAAATGACATCTTTCTTGTGTTTTATAGTGAATTGTGTGTTAGACACCTGCATTTTGATATTTCATATAGGCTTTAAGGTCATGAAATGGTAGTTTGTATTTGTTTTTATATGTTCAAAAGGTATTTAATTTGTAAAATCTGACTCTTGTTTTCTTCTTTTGTGTAAAACATAACATAAATGGTCCAAAATACAGAAATTGGTTCATTTTAGGCATACTGTAAAACATGGTCTGGCATGTACATCATTTCTTTATATAAGCTTCTATAGTGCATCTTTGAGTGGTTTCAGGTGGCTAATTATGAGAGATAACATGCACTTATTTATTTAATGGCTTTTATTCATCATGTGTTACAATTCTAGGCAGACTGAGAGTATTTATAGACAGAAATACTTAGATGAAGTCAGATATTTCAAAATGCATTTTTCTGCAATATGGACACACACTTTCATGAACCTGGCAAAATACCAGAAAGAGGAATAGGTGGAAGGTCATACAATGAAAACAAAGAGTATCCATCAGAATATAGCAAATCATAGATTATTTAAGAATTTGAAGAAAACTCTTTCCTTATAGGGTTGAATTCAGTAAATATGCATACGTCATTAAGATCCGCCCCTTTGTAGGAGAGCTTTCTGGTACGTAATTGACATCTTTGAGCTCCAGGATTGGTTGATAATTTTTCAAATAATTTTAAAAAAAATCTCTAGTATATGAACAAACTCCAAAACATAAAAAAGTTTCATTAAAAGTACATTTTGATTTTTTGCCAGTGCATTTATTGAGGTATGGATATTAAAGGAATTTACTGCGAAATTACAATGTTTACAAACAGTGACATGTGAAAAGTCAAAATATGCCGCATAGGTATATGATTTTATTAGTGCAAAAGAACCTACTGCATCTTATCTTCATCGAATGAAATATGAAAGACTTGGCATTTTAAAGATGAAATTTCTATGAATTTATTTCTAAAGTTGGTAATGCATTAAATCCAATGGGGCTTTCAATACTGGATTCAACCCTATACCTGAGGTAAATTATGAATGAATATTTTGATATTTTTAAACTTCTTGGAACTTTTCTTCTATGTTTGCATAGATATAAGTGAAAGCAGAGTAAATTTGACAAACTGCACACCCAGGTTTACTAAAAAAACTGCTGAATCAGCATTTTTACATATTTTCTATGAATTTAGCCCATGTAATTTAACAAGACATGGAAATCATAATTATTTCAAAACAATTGATTTTTAATCTTGAAATTTATATTGATGTATATTCATTCTTACTTTTCGCAAGCTCAGGTCACTCCGCAGTTGCTATTTTTTTGTCGCGACACTTGCAAAATGTCTCAGATCTTTACAAATTTAGTCCGCCATGGGAGTCCGGATAAAAAAATTGATATAGTCAAAATATTTTCTAACTTAAGGTCATGTTTGTCAGAATCTCCTTCCTTTTATCTTAATTATGTCATACATTCCCTGAAAACCTGTATATTGTTTTAATACAATTCTTATTCTATTAAAAAAGAGGCTCCAGGAGGCCATTTTTCTCTCAAAAAGTCTCAGTTGTTAAGTTAAGAACTGGTCTTGTTTACTAATTACTGGTAAAATTTTGAGATTATTATACTAGAATGAATGAGACACTAATATTCTTACAAATAATATGCATAACTTCTTATAAATGACATCTTTCTTGTGTTTTATAGTGAATTGTGTGTTAGACACCTGCATTTTGATATTTCATATAGGCTTTAAGGTCATGAAATGGTAGTTTGTATTTGTTTTTATATGTTCAAAAGGTATTTAATTTGTAAAATCTGACTCTTGTTTTCTTCTTTTGTGTAAAACATAACATAAATGGTCCAAAATACAGAAATTGGTTCATTTTAGGCATACTGTAAAACATGGTCTGGCATGTACATCATTTCTTTATATAAGCTTCTATAGTGCATCTTTGAGTGGTTTCAGGTGGCTAATTATGAGAGATAACATGCACTTATTTATTTAATGGCTTTTATTCATCATGTGTTACAATTCTAGGCAGACTGAGAGTATTTATAGACAGAAATACTTAGATGAAGTCAGATATTTCAAAATGCATTTTTCTGCAATATGGACACACACTTTCATGAACCTGGCAAAATACCAGAAAGAGGAATAGGTGGAAGGTCATACAATGAAAACAAAGAGTATCCATCAGAATATAGCAAATCATAGATTATTTAAGAATTTGAAGAAAACTCTTTCCTTATAGGGTTGAATTCAGTAAATATGCATACGTCATTAAGATCCGCCCCTTTGTAGGAGAGCTTTCTGGTACGTAATTGACATCTTTGAGCTCCAGGATTGGTTGATAATTTTTCAAATAATTTTAAAAAAAATCTCTAGTATATGAACAAACTCCAAAACATAAAAAAGTTTCATTAAAAGTACATTTTGATTTTTTGCCAGTGCATTTATTGAGGTATGGATATTAAAGGAATTTACTGCGAAATTACAATGTTTACAAACAGTGACATGTGAAAAGTCAAAATATGCCGCATAGGTATATGATTTTATTAGTGCAAAAGAACCTACTGCATCTTATCTTCATCGAATGAAATATGAAAGACTTGGCATTTTAAAGATGAAATTTCTATGAATTTATTTCTAAAGTTGGTAATGCATTAAATCCAATGGGGCTTTCAATACTGGATTCAACCCTATACCTGAGGTAAATTATGAATGAATATTTTGATATTTTTAAACTTCTTGGAACTTTTCTTCTATGTTTGCATAGATATAAGTGAAAGCAGAGTAAATTTGACAAACTGCACACCCAGGTTTACTAAAAAAACTGCTGAATCAGCATTTTTACATATTTTCTATGAATTTAGCCCATGTAATTTAACAAGACATGGAAATCATAATTATTTCAAAACAATTGATTTTTAATCTTGAAATTTATATTGATGTATATTCATTCTTACTTTTCGCAAGCTCAGGTCACTCCGCAGTTGCTATTTTTTTGTCGCGACACTTGCAAAATGTCTCAGATCTTTACAAATTTAGTCCGCCATGGGAGTCCGGATAAAAAAATTGATATAGTCAAAATATTTTCTAACTTAAGGTCATGTTTGTCAGAATCTCCTTCCTTTTATCTTAATTATGTCATACATTCCCTGAAAACCTGTATATTGTTTTAATACAATTCTTATTCTATTAAAAAAGAGGCTCCAGGAGGCCATTTTTCTCTCAAAAAGTCTCAGTTGTTAAGTTAAGAACTGGTCTTGTTTACTAATTACTGGTAAAATTTTGAGATTATTATACTAGAATGAATGAGACACTAATATTCTTACAAATAATATGCATAACTTCTTATAAATGACATCTTTCTTGTGTTTTATAGTGAATTGTGTGTTAGACACCTGCATTTTGATATTTCATATAGGCTTTAAGGTCATGAAATGGTAGTTTGTATTTGTTTTTATATGTTCAAAAGGTATTTAATTTGTAAAATCTGACTCTTGTTTTCTTCTTTTGTGTAAAACATAACATAAATGGTCCAAAATACAGAAATTGGTTCATTTTAGGCATACTGTAAAACATGGTCTGGCATGTACATCATTTCTTTATATAAGCTTCTATAGTGCATCTTTGAGTGGTTTCAGGTGGCTAATTATGAGAGATAACATGCACTTATTTATTTAATGGCTTTTATTCATCATGTGTTACAATTCTAGGCAGACTGAGAGTATTTATAGACAGAAATACTTAGATGAAGTCAGATATTTCAAAATGCATTTTTCTGCAATATGGACACACACTTTCATGAACCTGGCAAAATACCAGAAAGAGGAATAGGTGGAAGGTCATACAATGAAAACAAAGAGTATCCATCAGAATATAGCAAATCATAGATTATTTAAGAATTTGAAGAAAACTCTTTCCTTATAGGGTTGAATTCAGTAAATATGCATACGTCATTAAGATCCGCCCCTTTGTAGGAGAGCTTTCTGGTACGTAATTGACATCTTTGAGCTCCAGGATTGGTTGATAATTTTTCAAATAATTTTAAAAAAAATCTCTAGTATATGAACAAACTCCAAAACATAAAAAAGTTTCATTAAAAGTACATTTTGATTTTTTGCCAGTGCATTTATTGAGGTATGGATATTAAAGGAATTTACTGCGAAATTACAATGTTTACAAACAGTGACATGTGAAAAGTCAAAATATGCCGCATAGGTATATGATTTTATTAGTGCAAAAGAACCTACTGCATCTTATCTTCATCGAATGAAATATGAAAGACTTGGCATTTTAAAGATGAAATTTCTATGAATTTATTTCTAAAGTTGGTAATGCATTAAATCCAATGGGGCTTTCAATACTGGATTCAACCCTATACCTGAGGTAAATTATGAATGAATATTTTGATATTTTTAAACTTCTTGGAACTTTTCTTCTATGTTTGCATAGATATAAGTGAAAGCAGAGTAAATTTGACAAACTGCACACCCAGGTTTACTAAAAAAACTGCTGAATCAGCATTTTTACATATTTTCTATGAATTTAGCCCATGTAATTTAACAAGACATGGAAATCATAATTATTTCAAAACAATTGATTTTTAATCTTGAAATTTATATTGATGTATATTCATTCTTACTTTTCGCAAGCTCAGGTCACTCCGCAGTTGCTATTTTTTTGTCGCGACACTTGCAAAATGTCTCAGATCTTTACAAATTTAGTCCGCCATGGGAGTCCGGATAAAAAAATTGATATAGTCAAAATATTTTCTAACTTAAGGTCATGTTTGTCAGAATCTCCTTCCTTTTATCTTAATTATGTCATACATTCCCTGAAAACCTGTATATTGTTTTAATACAATTCTTATTCTATTAAAAAAGAGGCTCCAGGAGGCCATTTTTCTCTCAAAAAGTCTCAGTTGTTAAGTTAAGAACTGGTCTTGTTTACTAATTACTGGTAAAATTTTGAGATTATTATACTAGAATGAATGAGACACTAATATTCTTACAAATAATATGCATAACTTCTTATAAATGACATCTTTCTTGTGTTTTATAGTGAATTGTGTGTTAGACACCTGCATTTTGATATTTCATATAGGCTTTAAGGTCATGAAATGGTAGTTTGTATTTGTTTTTATATGTTCAAAAGGTATTTAATTTGTAAAATCTGACTCTTGTTTTCTTCTTTTGTGTAAAACATAACATAAATGGTCCAAAATACAGAAATTGGTTCATTTTAGGCATACTGTAAAACATGGTCTGGCATGTACATCATTTCTTTATATAAGCTTCTATAGTGCATCTTTGAGTGGTTTCAGGTGGCTAATTATGAGAGATAACATGCACTTATTTATTTAATGGCTTTTATTCATCATGTGTTACAATTCTAGGCAGACTGAGAGTATTTATAGACAGAAATACTTAGATGAAGTCAGATATTTCAAAATGCATTTTTCTGCAATATGGACACACACTTTCATGAACCTGGCAAAATACCAGAAAGAGGAATAGGTGGAAGGTCATACAATGAAAACAAAGAGTATCCATCAGAATATAGCAAATCATAGATTATTTAAGAATTTGAAGAAAACTCTTTCCTTATACCTGAGGTAAATTATGAATGAATATTTTGATATTTTTAAACTTCTTGGAACTTTTCTTCTATGTTTGCATAGATATAAGTGAAAGCAGAGTAAATTTGACAAACTGCACACCCAGGTTTACTAAAAAAACTGCTGAATCAGCATTTTTACATATTTTCTATGAATTTAGCCCATGTAATTTAACAAGACATGGAAATCATAATTATTTCAAAACAATTGATTTTTAATCTTGAAATTTATATTGATGTATATTCATTCTTACTTTTCGCAAGCTCAGGTCACTCCGCAGTTGCTATTTTTTTGTCGCGACACTTGCAAAATGTCTCAGATCTTTACAAATTTAGTCCGCCATGGGAGTCCGGATAAAAAAATTGATATAGTCAAAATATTTTCTAACTTAAGGTCATGTTTGTCAGAATCTCCTTCCTTTTATCTTAATTATGTCATACATTCCCTGAAAACCTGTATATTGTTTTAATACAATTCTTATTCTATTAAAAAAGAGGCTCCAGGAGGCCATTTTTCTCTCAAAAAGTCTCAGTTGTTAAGTTAAGAACTGGTCTTGTTTACTAATTACTGGTAAAATTTTGAGATTATTATACTAGAATGAATGAGACACTAATATTCTTACAAATAATATGCATAACTTCTTATAAATGACATCTTTCTTGTGTTTTATAGTGAATTGTGTGTTAGACACCTGCATTTTGATATTTCATATAGGCTTTAAGGTCATGAAATGGTAGTTTGTATTTGTTTTTATATGTTCAAAAGGTATTTAATTTGTAAAATCTGACTCTTGTTTTCTTCTTTTGTGTAAAACATAACATAAATGGTCCAAAATACAGAAATTGGTTCATTTTAGGCATACTGTAAAACATGGTCTGGCATGTACATCATTTCTTTATATAAGCTTCTATAGTGCATCTTTGAGTGGTTTCAGGTGGCTAATTATGAGAGATAACATGCACTTATTTATTTAATGGCTTTTATTCATCATGTGTTACAATTCTAGGCAGACTGAGAGTATTTATAGACAGAAATACTTAGATGAAGTCAGATATTTCAAAATGCATTTTTCTGCAATATGGACACACACTTTCATGAACCTGGCAAAATACCAGAAAGAGGAATAGGTGGAAGGTCATACAATGAAAACAAAGAGTATCCATCAGAATATAGCAAATCATAGATTATTTAAGAATTTGAAGAAAACTCTTTCCTTATAGGGTTGAATTCAGTAAATATGCATACGTCATTAAGATCCGCCCCTTTGTAGGAGAGCTTTCTGGTACGTAATTGACATCTTTGAGCTCCAGGATTGGTTGATAATTTTTCAAATAATTTTAAAAAAAATCTCTAGTATATGAACAAACTCCAAAACATAAAAAAGTTTCATTAAAAGTACATTTTGATTTTTTGCCAGTGCATTTATTGAGGTATGGATATTAAAGGAATTTACTGCGAAATTACAATGTTTACAAACAGTGACATGTGAAAAGTCAAAATATGCCGCATAGGTATATGATTTTATTAGTGCAAAAGAACCTACTGCATCTTATCTTCATCGAATGAAATATGAAAGACTTGGCATTTTAAAGATGAAATTTCTATGAATTTATTTCTAAAGTTGGTAATGCATTAAATCCAATGGGGCTTTCAATACTGGATTCAACCCTATACCTGAGGTAAATTATGAATGAATATTTTGATATTTTTAAACTTCTTGGAACTTTTCTTCTATGTTTGCATAGATATAAGTGAAAGCAGAGTAAATTTGACAAACTGCACACCCAGGTTTACTAAAAAAACTGCTGAATCAGCATTTTTACATATTTTCTATGAATTTAGCCCATGTAATTTAACAAGACATGGAAATCATAATTATTTCAAAACAATTGATTTTTAATCTTGAAATTTATATTGATGTATATTCATTCTTACTTTTCGCAAGCTCAGGTCACTCCGCAGTTGCTATTTTTTTGTCGCGACACTTGCAAAATGTCTCAGATCTTTACAAATTTAGTCCGCCATGGGAGTCCGGATAAAAAAATTGATATAGTCAAAATATTTTCTAACTTAAGGTCATGTTTGTCAGAATCTCCTTCCTTTTATCTTAATTATGTCATACATTCCCTGAAAACCTGTATATTGTTTTAATACAATTCTTATTCTATTAAAAAAGAGGCTCCAGGAGGCCATTTTTCTCTCAAAAAGTCTCAGTTGTTAAGTTAAGAACTGGTCTTGTTTACTAATTACTGGTAAAATTTTGAGATTATTATACTAGAATGAATGAGACACTAATATTCTTACAAATAATATGCATAACTTCTTATAAATGACATCTTTCTTGTGTTTTATAGTGAATTGTGTGTTAGACACCTGCATTTTGATATTTCATATAGGCTTTAAGGTCATGAAATGGTAGTTTGTATTTGTTTTTATATGTTCAAAAGGTATTTAATTTGTAAAATCTGACTCTTGTTTTCTTCTTTTGTGTAAAACATAACATAAATGGTCCAAAATACAGAAATTGGTTCATTTTAGGCATACTGTAAAACATGGTCTGGCATGTACATCATTTCTTTATATAAGCTTCTATAGTGCATCTTTGAGTGGTTTCAGGTGGCTAATTATGAGAGATAACATGCACTTATTTATTTAATGGCTTTTATTCATCATGTGTTACAATTCTAGGCAGACTGAGAGTATTTATAGACAGAAATACTTAGATGAAGTCAGATATTTCAAAATGCATTTTTCTGCAATATGGACACACACTTTCATGAACCTGGCAAAATACCAGAAAGAGGAATAGGTGGAAGGTCATACAATGAAAACAAAGAGTATCCATCAGAATATAGCAAATCATAGATTATTTAAGAATTTGAAGAAAACTCTTTCCTTATAGGGTTGAATTCAGTAAATATGCATACGTCATTAAGATCCGCCCCTTTGTAGGAGAGCTTTCTGGTACGTAATTGACATCTTTGAGCTCCAGGATTGGTTGATAATTTTTCAAATAATTTTAAAAAAAATCTCTAGTATATGAACAAACTCCAAAACATAAAAAAGTTTCATTAAAAGTACATTTTGATTTTTTGCCAGTGCATTTATTGAGGTATGGATATTAAAGGAATTTACTGCGAAATTACAATGTTTACAAACAGTGACATGTGAAAAGTCAAAATATGCCGCATAGGTATATGATTTTATTAGTGCAAAAGAACCTACTGCATCTTATCTTCATCGAATGAAATATGAAAGACTTGGCATTTTAAAGATGAAATTTCTATGAATTTATTTCTAAAGTTGGTAATGCATTAAATCCAATGGGGCTTTCAATACTGGATTCAACCCTATACCTGAGGTAAATTATGAATGAATATTTTGATATTTTTAAACTTCTTGGAACTTTTCTTCTATGTTTGCATAGATATAAGTGAAAGCAGAGTAAATTTGACAAACTGCACACCCAGGTTTACTAAAAAAACTGCTGAATCAGCATTTTTACATATTTTCTATGAATTTAGCCCATGTAATTTAACAAGACATGGAAATCATAATTATTTCAAAACAATTGATTTTTAATCTTGAAATTTATATTGATGTATATTCATTCTTACTTTTCGCAAGCTCAGGTCACTCCGCAGTTGCTATTTTTTTGTCGCGACACTTGCAAAATGTCTCAGATCTTTACAAATTTAGTCCGCCATGGGAGTCCGGATAAAAAAATTGATATAGTCAAAATATTTTCTAACTTAAGGTCATGTTTGTCAGAATCTCCTTCCTTTTATCTTAATTATGTCATACATTCCCTGAAAACCTGTATATTGTTTTAATACAATTCTTATTCTATTAAAAAAGAGGCTCCAGGAGGCCATTTTTCTCTCAAAAAGTCTCAGTTGTTAAGTTAAGAACTGGTCTTGTTTACTAATTACTGGTAAAATTTTGAGATTATTATACTAGAATGAATGAGACACTAATATTCTTACAAATAATATGCATAACTTCTTATAAATGACATCTTTCTTGTGTTTTATAGTGAATTGTGTGTTAGACACCTGCATTTTGATATTTCATATAGGCTTTAAGGTCATGAAATGGTAGTTTGTATTTGTTTTTATATGTTCAAAAGGTATTTAATTTGTAAAATCTGACTCTTGTTTTCTTCTTTTGTGTAAAACATAACATAAATGGTCCAAAATACAGAAATTGGTTCATTTTAGGCATACTGTAAAACATGGTCTGGCATGTACATCATTTCTTTATATAAGCTTCTATAGTGCATCTTTGAGTGGTTTCAGGTGGCTAATTATGAGAGATAACATGCACTTATTTATTTAATGGCTTTTATTCATCATGTGTTACAATTCTAGGCAGACTGAGAGTATTTATAGACAGAAATACTTAGATGAAGTCAGATATTTCAAAATGCATTTTTCTGCAATATGGACACACACTTTCATGAACCTGGCAAAATACCAGAAAGAGGAATAGGTGGAAGGTCATACAATGAAAACAAAGAGTATCCATCAGAATATAGCAAATCATAGATTATTTAAGAATTTGAAGAAAACTCTTTCCTTATAGGGTTGAATTCAGTAAATATGCATACGTCATTAAGATCCGCCCCTTTGTAGGAGAGCTTTCTGGTACGTAATTGACATCTTTGAGCTCCAGGATTGGTTGATAATTTTTCAAATAATTTTAAAAAAAATCTCTAGTATATGAACAAACTCCAAAACATAAAAAAGTTTCATTAAAAGTACATTTTGATTTTTTGCCAGTGCATTTATTGAGGTATGGATATTAAAGGAATTTACTGCGAAATTACAATGTTTACAAACAGTGACATGTGAAAAGTCAAAATATGCCGCATAGGTATATGATTTTATTAGTGCAAAAGAACCTACTGCATCTTATCTTCATCGAATGAAATATGAAAGACTTGGCATTTTAAAGATG
The DNA here is from genome assembly GCA_963971305.1 of Arcuatula senhousia. NCBI lineage: Eukaryota > Metazoa > Mollusca > Bivalvia > Mytilida > Mytilidae > Arcuatula > Arcuatula senhousia. Next base: position 21,836 of record CAXARO010001437.1, read on the forward strand.
AAATTTCTATGAATTTATTTCTAAAGTTGGTAATGCATTAAATCCAATGGGGCTTTCAATACTGGATTCAACCCTATACCTGAGGTAAATTATGAATGAATATTTTGATATTTTTAAACTTCTTGGAACTTTTCTTCTATGTTTGCATAGATATAAGTGAAAGCAGAGTAAATTTGACAAACTGCACACCCAGGTTTACTAAAAAAACTGCTGAATCAGCATTTTTACATATTTTCTATGAATTTAGCCCATGTAATTTAACAAGACATGGAAATCATAATTATTTCAAAACAATTGATTTTTAATCTTGAAATTTATATTGATGTATATTCATTCTTACTTTTCGCAAGCTCAGGTCACTCCGCAGTTGCTATTTTTTTGTCGCGACACTTGCAAAATGTCTCAGATCTTTACAAATTTAGTCCGCCATGGGAGTCCGGATAAAAAAATTGATATAGTCAAAATATTTTCTAACTTAAGGTCATGTTTGTCAGAATCTCCTTCCTTTTATCTTAATTATGTCATACATTCCCTGAAAACCTGTATATTGTTTTAATACAATTCTTATTCTATTAAAAAAGAGGCTCCAGGAGGCCATTTTTCTCTCAAAAAGTCTCAGTTGTTAAGTTAAGAACTGGTCTTGTTTACTAATTACTGGTAAAATTTTGAGATTATTATACTAGAATGAATGAGACACTAATATTCTTACAAATAATATGCATAACTTCTTATAAATGACATCTTTCTTGTGTTTTATAGTGAATTGTGTGTTAGACACCTGCATTTTGATATTTCATATAGGCTTTAAGGTCATGAAATGGTAGTTTGTATTTGTTTTTATATGTTCAAAAGGTATTTAATTTGTAAAATCTGACTCTTGTTTTCTTCTTTTGTGTAAAACATAACATAAATGGTCCAAAATACAGAAATTGGTTCATTTTAGGCATACTGTAAAACATGGTCTGGCATGTACATCATTTCTTTATATAAGCTTCTATAGTGCATCTTTGAGTGGTTTCAGGTGGCTAATTATGAGAGATAACATGCACTTATTTATTTAATGGCTTTTATTCATCATGTGTTACAATTCTAGGCAGACTGAGAGTATTTATAGACAGAAATACTTAGATGAAGTCAGATATTTCAAAATGCATTTTTCTGCAATATGGACACACACTTTCATGAACCTGGCAAAATACCAGAAAGAGGAATAGGTGGAAGGTCATACAATGAAAACAAAGAGTATCCATCAGAATATAGCAAATCATAGATTATTTAAGAATTTGAAGAAAACTCTTTCCTTATAGGGTTGAATTCAGTAAATATGCATACGTCATTAAGATCCGCCCCTTTGTAGGAGAGCTTTCTGGTACGTAATTGACATCTTTGAGCTCCAGGATTGGTTGATAATTTTTCAAATAATTTTAAAAAAAATCTCTAGTATATGAACAAACTCCAAAACATAAAAAAGTTTCATTAAAAGTACATTTTGATTTTTTGCCAGTGCATTTATTGAGGTATGGATATTAAAGGAATTTACTGCGAAATTACAATGTTTACAAACAGTGACATGTGAAAAGTCAAAATATGCCGCATAGGTATATGATTTTATTAGTGCAAAAGAACCTACTGCATCTTATCTTCATCGAATGAAATATGAAAGACTTGGCATTTTAAAGATGAAATTTCTATGAATTTATTTCTAAAGTTGGTAATGCATTAAATCCAATGGGGCTTTCAATACTGGATTCAACCCTATACCTGAGGTAAATTATGAATGAATATTTTGATATTTTTAAACTTCTTGGAACTTTTCTTCTATGTTTGCATAGATATAAGTGAAAGCAGAGTAAATTTGACAAACTGCACACCCAGGTTTACTAAAAAAACTGCTGAATCAGCATTTTTACATATTTTCTATGAATTTAGCCCATGTAATTTAACAAGACATGGAAATCATAATTATTTCAAAACAATTGATTTTTAATCTTGAAATTTATATTGATGTATATTCATTCTTACTTTTCGCAAGCTCAGGTCACTCCGCAGTTGCTATTTTTTTGTCGCGACACTTGCAAAATGTCTCAGATCTTTACAAATTTAGTCCGCCATGGGAGTCCGGATAAAAAAATTGATATAGTCAAAATATTTTCTAACTTAAGGTCATGTTTGTCAGAATCTCCTTCCTTTTATCTTAATTATGTCATACATTCCCTGAAAACCTGTATATTGTTTTAATACAATTCTTATTCTATTAAAAAAGAGGCTCCAGGAGGCCATTTTTCTCTCAAAAAGTCTCAGTTGTTAAGTTAAGAACTGGTCTTGTTTACTAATTACTGGTAAAATTTTGAGATTATTATACTAGAATGAATGAGACACTAATATTCTTACAAATAATATGCATAACTTCTTATAAATGACATCTTTCTTGTGTTTTATAGTGAATTGTGTGTTAGACACCTGCATTTTGATATTTCATATAGGCTTTAAGGTCATGAAATGGTAGTTTGTATTTGTTTTTATATGTTCAAAAGGTATTTAATTTGTAAAATCTGACTCTTGTTTTCTTCTTTTGTGTAAAACATAACATAAATGGTCCAAAATACAGAAATTGGTTCATTTTAGGCATACTGTAAAACATGGTCTGGCATGTACATCATTTCTTTATATAAGCTTCTATAGTGCATCTTTGAGTGGTTTCAGGTGGCTAATTATGAGAGATAACATGCACTTATTTATTTAATGGCTTTTATTCATCATGTGTTACAATTCTAGGCAGACTGAGAGTATTTATAGACAGAAATACTTAGATGAAGTCAGATATTTCAAAATGCATTTTTCTGCAATATGGACACACACTTTCATGAACCTGGCAAAATACCAGAAAGAGGAATAGGTGGAAGGTCATACAATGAAAACAAAGAGTATCCATCAGAATATAGCAAATCATAGATTATTTAAGAATTTGAAGAAAACTCTTTCCTTATAGGGTTGAATTCAGTAAATATGCATACGTCATTAAGATCCGCCCCTTTGTAGGAGAGCTTTCTGGTACGTAATTGACATCTTTGAGCTCCAGGATTGGTTGATAATTTTTCAAATAATTTTAAAAAAAATCTCTAGTATATGAACAAACTCCAAAACATAAAAAAGTTTCATTAAAAGTACATTTTGATTTTTTGCCAGTGCATTTATTGAGGTATGGATATTAAAGGAATTTACTGCGAAATTACAATGTTTACAAACAGTGACATGTGAAAAGTCAAAATATGCCGCATAGGTATATGATTTTATTAGTGCAAAAGAACCTACTGCATCTTATCTTCATCGAATGAAATATGAAAGACTTGGCATTTTAAAGATGAAATTTCTATGAATTTATTTCTAAAGTTGGTAATGCATTAAATCCAATGGGGCTTTCAATACTGGATTCAACCCTTTAGTTGTTACATGGAGGCCGCCATGTTTGCTGTCAGGTAGGTACGACTAAAATGTGTAATCAGAACCCGTACCTGCACCCAAATTTACATTATTCACTGTAAATAAAAACGATGTCAATCATTGTGATATTATTATTTGTAAATAGATTTATTTATTCTATTAATTAAATTTGCATCACTGTTCGCATCATAAATGAATAATAATTTTGTTTTTTGTATATTATGGGTTGAAAATTAATTGTCATTAACTATATTTAACATGTAAACACATCAGCATGCAATGATAAGGTCAGCCAGAGAACAAAACAATTAGTAGGTCATAAGTGTAAATAAGAATTTATGTTGGTGTTTTCTATTTAAACTGGAACAGCTATCAAGTGTTTTAATTTGACACATAATTAATTGATTTATTGAGCTTAATGCACGAGAAAGATGTCAGAGGGTAATGATGAATTGATTGATTGATTGATTGATTGATTTTGCCTATACTGTAGAGCAAGTACAGTTTCTTTTTTCTTATAGTAGACCACGCTCAATAGCAGGAAGTGTACCAATATCAAAAATTATTATACGTGATAATTATATACTGAGGTCAGGCAAGCTTTTATTAAAAGCTAATACTTGTTTTATACTTAATATCGCAATTTAGATTAAATCAACAAAAAAGGAAGTCATATCAAATCCTCTTAATTTTCAAGAGTTATTCTTTAGACAATGATTATAAAACTGTTATATGTTTAAAATGTTTCTTTCTATAGCCCCATTTACATGCACAAATTATACATACATGTACGTATGTAAATATACACATGTGCAAATTTACACACGAATGCATAAGCAAAAATGCTAAGCATTTACATGAGTTTTATGCTTAGTGTGTATTTTCAAAAATTTATTATAAATTATTCAAATGAGTCGGCTGGCTCAATATGAAATATACGTATACCGATATGTGATCCCGTTACAGTCATTTTGTATACACCTGGATTTGCTAATGAAGCCTGCAGGTCTTCAAAATTTACAGTTCCTTTATTTCCCACCCCACCGTTTTCTCTCTCTCAGTGTGTAAGGTTCAACAAGAATTCAGCATTATATTTTCGACAAATAAATGTTGATTATGTGAAACTGGGTAATGGTTGGTGATATCCCACACTGGCAAGTGTTCCAACAAGTATGACCTTATTTCTGGAAAGAATTCTTAATTTTCAGTCACCATGGCATAGGTATGGGTTCCAGATTGTGCACATTTTTGGGAAAGGCTTTCGTCTCTTTCTGGGTGCACTAGCCTTATATATCTATGTATGTACAGTTACATGTTC
>CAXARO010001438.1:0-15000 GCA_963971305.1 Arcuatula senhousia
ATTTTCTTTAGAATAAAACAGATAATAAGCACTTATTTAATATTCAACTTTACTGTAAATCCCAGTAATCAGGATCAAAGATGGTTTGATATTTCTAAATAAAGTTGTTTTTCTGTTTCTTTATACATTTTTCAATCAAATTAAGACAAAACCATAGCAAAAATGCTTTCATTGATTTTTTTATTACAATTTTAAAAAGGGTACCCTCTTCAAGGTTTTGGCCAATTTTCTCTATATTGACTTAAAATGAACACTTTAATGTTCTGTCCTTGTTGGGTTATATTCAAATAGAATATGTGAGTTGAAGTGATGCCAATACTACCTTAGCAATGGATTGAGTGCAAAAATAATCTTTTATTGACAGTTTTAAGTTCTTGAAGTAGAAAAAACTATGTTAGGAACCCCATTTTTTACTACAAAGACAACTTGGAGCCTCTTGTTTATCCAAATATAAGAAGGAGACCTATCAGTTGTTTGAACCTGACAAAATTGGCAAGATTATTGTAACAAAAATTATAAATGTGGAATAGAATGCATTATTTGGAATACAATTGGATTTTATATACCAATTTAAGGATTTTTCAGGTAAAATTGGTGCCCCAGGCATACATAAATGGCCCATTTTTTTAAGGATTTCAGATACTAGGCTGATGAAACTTGAGTTGTTACATGGGAAGAAGGTGTAGAAGACAGAAATCACCAACATATTGTGCAAGGTTATCACACTTGAAGAGAAAGATGTCTTATTTACTGTAAAATTGCAGTTTTAAACTTACCGCATACAGAAAGCCAAAATTTTGCACATCACAAAACACCATAAAGAAAAAAATACTGAATTTGTTTGGAGTTTTTTTGCTGAAATCAGTCATAAAGTTTATCTAGAACATTTTCACACCATTTGTTTGGTTATAAAGTCATTATGTTTAAAATCAGAACAGTTCCCATATGTGTGGAGAGGTAAAAAAAAACCTTCATTTCTTAGTTTGAACTGAACATATGCAAAGTGCTGAAAAAGTTACACCGGATAAAATATGACAGTTTAAATTGCATATTAGCAGTGCAATAAAGTCATTCTTACTAAAGATAAAGAATATAGATATTTAAATCCACTGGTTCTCATAAAAGAGACAAAATCTATTTGAATGTCCAAATTTGGTCAAAAAGTACTATAATAGCAAAAACTGAAAGGTAGCTGAAACAAATTAAGCAAAAAGTAAAAAAAATCTTTATAAAGTGTTCAAAGACATGATTTTCTTTAGAATAAAACAGATAATAAGCACTTATTTAATATTCAACTTTACTGTAAATCCCAGTAATCAGGTCACAGTCTTGTATTGTTTTTCCCATAGACTTCTATAGTAAACCTGAGATTTTTGGAATTTTTTAAAAAATAGTTAAAATGATTCAATACAACTTTTGCTATATTTTTTCAATAAAGGAAGTGTCAGAAAACATTTTAAAGGGTGGGCCGAAAAAAAGTCGCACGAAGATAAGAAAACCACAGTTGGTTGAACTAAAAATAGATTTTTTCCTACTTTCACTTTAACTTCCATTTCAAAAATACCCCCCTTTTCATGAGAACTGTTTTATTTAATAATGCAATTTTTACATTTCAAAAAGTTAGTGATGTCAAAGTTTGGTGTCTTACCTTCAATTTAAGCCAAAAGTTAGAAAAAATGCATGAAAAGCAATGCTGCAAACGACTCAGGGAAAAGGCACTATATTTTAATAGCCTCCATGTTTTGACGTCCACCTGCGCAAGAACTTGCAATACAAGACTGGTACCTATTAGGATCAAAGATGGTTTGATATTTCTAAATAAAGTTGTTTTTCTGTTTCTTTATACATTTTTCAATCAAATTAAGACAAAACCATAGCAAAAATGCTTTCATTGATTTTTTTATTACAATTTTAAAAAGGGTACCCTCTTCAAGGTTTTGGCCAATTTTCTCTATATTGACTTAAAATGAACACTTTAATGTTCTGTCCTTGTTGGGTTATATTCAAATAGAATATGTGAGTTGAAGTGATGCCAATACTACCTTAGCAATGGATTGAGTGCAAAAATAATCTTTTATTGACAGTTTTAAGTTCTTGAAGTAGAAAAAACTATGTTAGGAACCCCATTTTTTACTACAAAGACAACTTGGAGCCTCTTGTTTATCCAAATATAAGAAGGAGACCTATCAGTTGTTTGAACCTGACAAAATTGGCAAGATTATTGTAACAAAAATTATAAATGTGGAATAGAATGCATTATTTGGAATACAATTGGATTTTATATACCAATTTAAGGATTTTTCAGGTAAAATTGGTGCCCCAGGCATACATAAATGGCCCATTTTTTTAAGGATTTCAGATACTAGGCTGATGAAACTTGAGTTGTTACATGGGAAGAAGGTGTAGAAGACAGAAATCACCAACATATTGTGCAAGGTTATCACACTTGAAGAGAAAGATGTCTTATTTACTGTAAAATTGCAGTTTTAAACTTACCGCATACAGAAAGCCAAAATTTTGCACATCACAAAACACCATAAAGAAAAAAATACTGAATTTGTTTGGAGTTTTTTTGCTGAAATCAGTCATAAAGTTTATCTAGAACATTTTCACACCATTTGTTTGGTTATAAAGTCATTATGTTTAAAATCAGAACAGTTCCCATATGTGTGGAGAGGTAAAAAAAAACCTTCATTTCTTAGTTTGAACTGAACATATGCAAAGTGCTGAAAAAGTTACACCGGATAAAATATGACAGTTTAAATTGCATATTAGCAGTGCAATAAAGTCATTCTTACTAAAGATAAAGAATATAGATATTTAAATCCACTGGTTCTCATAAAAGAGACAAAATCTATTTGAATGTCCAAATTTGGTCAAAAAGTACTATAATAGCAAAAACTGAAAGGTAGCTGAAACAAATTAAGCAAAAAGTAAAAAAAATCTTTATAAAGTGTTCAAAGACATGATTTTCTTTAGAATAAAACAGATAATAAGCACTTATTTAATATTCAACTTTACTGTAAATCCCAGTAATCAGGATCAAAGATGGTTTGATATTTCTAAATAAAGTTGTTTTTCTGTTTCTTTATACATTTTTCAATCAAATTAAGACAAAACCATAGCAAAAATGCTTTCATTGATTTTTTTATTACAATTTTAAAAAGGGTACCCTCTTCAAGGTTTTGGCCAATTTTCTCTATATTGACTTAAAATGAACACTTTAATGTTCTGTCCTTGTTGGGTTATATTCAAATAGAATATGTGAGTTGAAGTGATGCCAATACTACCTTAGCAATGGATTGAGTGCAAAAATAATCTTTTATTGACAGTTTTAAGTTCTTGAAGTAGAAAAAACTATGTTAGGAACCCCATTTTTTACTACAAAGACAACTTGGAGCCTCTTGTTTATCCAAATATAAGAAGGAGACCTATCAGTTGTTTGAACCTGACAAAATTGGCAAGATTATTGTAACAAAAATTATAAATGTGGAATAGAATGCATTATTTGGAATACAATTGGATTTTATATACCAATTTAAGGATTTTTCAGGTAAAATTGGTGCCCCAGGCATACATAAATGGCCCATTTTTTTAAGGATTTCAGATACTAGGCTGATGAAACTTGAGTTGTTACATGGGAAGAAGGTGTAGAAGACAGAAATCACCAACATATTGTGCAAGGTTATCACACTTGAAGAGAAAGATGTCTTATTTACTGTAAAATTGCAGTTTTAAACTTACCGCATACAGAAAGCCAAAATTTTGCACATCACAAAACACCATAAAGAAAAAAATACTGAATTTGTTTGGAGTTTTTTTGCTGAAATCAGTCATAAAGTTTATCTAGAACATTTTCACACCATTTGTTTGGTTATAAAGTCATTATGTTTAAAATCAGAACAGTTCCCATATGTGTGGAGAGGTAAAAAAAAACCTTCATTTCTTAGTTTGAACTGAACATATGCAAAGTGCTGAAAAAGTTACACCGGATAAAATATGACAGTTTAAATTGCATATTAGCAGTGCAATAAAGTCATTCTTACTAAAGATAAAGAATATAGATATTTAAATCCACTGGTTCTCATAAAAGAGACAAAATCTATTTGAATGTCCAAATTTGGTCAAAAAGTACTATAATAGCAAAAACTGAAAGGTAGCTGAAACAAATTAAGCAAAAAGTAAAAAAAATCTTTATAAAGTGTTCAAAGACATGATTTTCTTTAGAATAAAACAGATAATAAGCACTTATTTAATATTCAACTTTACTGTAAATCCCAGTAATCAGGTCACAGTCTTGTATTGTTTTTCCCATAGACTTCTATAGTAAACCTGAGATTTTTGGAATTTTTTAAAAAATAGTTAAAATGATTCAATACAACTTTTGCTATATTTTTTCAATAAAGGAAGTGTCAGAAAACATTTTAAAGGGTGGGCCGAAAAAAAGTCGCACGAAGATAAGAAAACCACAGTTGGTTGAACTAAAAATAGATTTTTTCCTACTTTCACTTTAACTTCCATTTCAAAAATACCCCCCTTTTCATGAGAACTGTTTTATTTAATAATGCAATTTTTACATTTCAAAAAGTTAGTGATGTCAAAGTTTGGTGTCTTACCTTCAATTTAAGCCAAAAGTTAGAAAAAATGCATGAAAAGCAATGCTGCAAACGACTCAGGGAAAAGGCACTATATTTTAATAGCCTCCATGTTTTGACGTCCACCTGCGCAAGAACTTGCAATACAAGACTGGTACCTATTAGGATCAAAGATGGTTTGATATTTCTAAATAAAGTTGTTTTTCTGTTTCTTTATACATTTTTCAATCAAATTAAGACAAAACCATAGCAAAAATGCTTTCATTGATTTTTTTATTACAATTTTAAAAAGGGTACCCTCTTCAAGGTTTTGGCCAATTTTCTCTATATTGACTTAAAATGAACACTTTAATGTTCTGTCCTTGTTGGGTTATATTCAAATAGAATATGTGAGTTGAAGTGATGCCAATACTACCTTAGCAATGGATTGAGTGCAAAAATAATCTTTTATTGACAGTTTTAAGTTCTTGAAGTAGAAAAAACTATGTTAGGAACCCCATTTTTTACTACAAAGACAACTTGGAGCCTCTTGTTTATCCAAATATAAGAAGGAGACCTATCAGTTGTTTGAACCTGACAAAATTGGCAAGATTATTGTAACAAAAATTATAAATGTGGAATAGAATGCATTATTTGGAATACAATTGGATTTTATATACCAATTTAAGGATTTTTCAGGTAAAATTGGTGCCCCAGGCATACATAAATGGCCCATTTTTTTAAGGATTTCAGATACTAGGCTGATGAAACTTGAGTTGTTACATGGGAAGAAGGTGTAGAAGACAGAAATCACCAACATATTGTGCAAGGTTATCACACTTGAAGAGAAAGATGTCTTATTTACTGTAAAATTGCAGTTTTAAACTTACCGCATACAGAAAGCCAAAATTTTGCACATCACAAAACACCATAAAGAAAAAAATACTGAATTTGTTTGGAGTTTTTTTGCTGAAATCAGTCATAAAGTTTATCTAGAACATTTTCACACCATTTGTTTGGTTATAAAGTCATTATGTTTAAAATCAGAACAGTTCCCATATGTGTGGAGAGGTAAAAAAAAACCTTCATTTCTTAGTTTGAACTGAACATATGCAAAGTGCTGAAAAAGTTACACCGGATAAAATATGACAGTTTAAATTGCATATTAGCAGTGCAATAAAGTCATTCTTACTAAAGATAAAGAATATAGATATTTAAATCCACTGGTTCTCATAAAAGAGACAAAATCTATTTGAATGTCCAAATTTGGTCAAAAAGTACTATAATAGCAAAAACTGAAAGGTAGCTGAAACAAATTAAGCAAAAAGTAAAAAAAATCTTTATAAAGTGTTCAAAGACATGATTTTCTTTAGAATAAAACAGATAATAAGCACTTATTTAATATTCAACTTTACTGTAAATCCCAGTAATCAGGTCACAGTCTTGTATTGTTTTTCCCATAGACTTCTATAGTAAACCTGAGATTTTTGGAATTTTTTAAAAAATAGTTAAAATGATTCAATACAACTTTTGCTATATTTTTTCAATAAAGGAAGTGTCAGAAAACATTTTAAAGGGTGGGCCGAAAAAAAGTCGCACGAAGATAAGAAAACCACAGTTGGTTGAACTAAAAATAGATTTTTTCCTACTTTCACTTTAACTTCCATTTCAAAAATACCCCCCTTTTCATGAGAACTGTTTTATTTAATAATGCAATTTTTACATTTCAAAAAGTTAGTGATGTCAAAGTTTGGTGTCTTACCTTCAATTTAAGCCAAAAGTTAGAAAAAATGCATGAAAAGCAATGCTGCAAACGACTCAGGGAAAAGGCACTATATTTTAATAGCCTCCATGTTTTGACGTCCACCTGCGCAAGAACTTGCAATACAAGACTGGTACCTATTAGGATCAAAGATGGTTTGATATTTCTAAATAAAGTTGTTTTTCTGTTTCTTTATACATTTTTCAATCAAATTAAGACAAAACCATAGCAAAAATGCTTTCATTGATTTTTTTATTACAATTTTAAAAAGGGTACCCTCTTCAAGGTTTTGGCCAATTTTCTCTATATTGACTTAAAATGAACACTTTAATGTTCTGTCCTTGTTGGGTTATATTCAAATAGAATATGTGAGTTGAAGTGATGCCAATACTACCTTAGCAATGGATTGAGTGCAAAAATAATCTTTTATTGACAGTTTTAAGTTCTTGAAGTAGAAAAAACTATGTTAGGAACCCCATTTTTTACTACAAAGACAACTTGGAGCCTCTTGTTTATCCAAATATAAGAAGGAGACCTATCAGTTGTTTGAACCTGACAAAATTGGCAAGATTATTGTAACAAAAATTATAAATGTGGAATAGAATGCATTATTTGGAATACAATTGGATTTTATATACCAATTTAAGGATTTTTCAGGTAAAATTGGTGCCCCAGGCATACATAAATGGCCCATTTTTTTAAGGATTTCAGATACTAGGCTGATGAAACTTGAGTTGTTACATGGGAAGAAGGTGTAGAAGACAGAAATCACCAACATATTGTGCAAGGTTATCACACTTGAAGAGAAAGATGTCTTATTTACTGTAAAATTGCAGTTTTAAACTTACCGCATACAGAAAGCCAAAATTTTGCACATCACAAAACACCATAAAGAAAAAAATACTGAATTTGTTTGGAGTTTTTTTGCTGAAATCAGTCATAAAGTTTATCTAGAACATTTTCACACCATTTGTTTGGTTATAAAGTCATTATGTTTAAAATCAGAACAGTTCCCATATGTGTGGAGAGGTAAAAAAAAACCTTCATTTCTTAGTTTGAACTGAACATATGCAAAGTGCTGAAAAAGTTACACCGGATAAAATATGACAGTTTAAATTGCATATTAGCAGTGCAATAAAGTCATTCTTACTAAAGATAAAGAATATAGATATTTAAATCCACTGGTTCTCATAAAAGAGACAAAATCTATTTGAATGTCCAAATTTGGTCAAAAAGTACTATAATAGCAAAAACTGAAAGGTAGCTGAAACAAATTAAGCAAAAAGTAAAAAAAATCTTTATAAAGTGTTCAAAGACATGATTTTCTTTAGAATAAAACAGATAATAAGCACTTATTTAATATTCAACTTTACTGTAAATCCCAGTAATCAGGTCACAGTCTTGTATTGTTTTTCCCATAGACTTCTATAGTAAACCTGAGATTTTTGGAATTTTTTAAAAAATAGTTAAAATGATTCAATACAACTTTTGCTATATTTTTTCAATAAAGGAAGTGTCAGAAAACATTTTAAAGGGTGGGCCGAAAAAAAGTCGCACGAAGATAAGAAAACCACAGTTGGTTGAACTAAAAATAGATTTTTTCCTACTTTCACTTTAACTTCCATTTCAAAAATACCCCCCTTTTCATGAGAACTGTTTTATTTAATAATGCAATTTTTACATTTCAAAAAGTTAGTGATGTCAAAGTTTGGTGTCTTACCTTCAATTTAAGCCAAAAGTTAGAAAAAATGCATGAAAAGCAATGCTGCAAACGACTCAGGGAAAAGGCACTATATTTTAATAGCCTCCATGTTTTGACGTCCACCTGCGCAAGAACTTGCAATACAAGACTGGTACCTATTAGGATCAAAGATGGTTTGATATTTCTAAATAAAGTTGTTTTTCTGTTTCTTTATACATTTTTCAATCAAATTAAGACAAAACCATAGCAAAAATGCTTTCATTGATTTTTTTATTACAATTTTAAAAAGGGTACCCTCTTCAAGGTTTTGGCCAATTTTCTCTATATTGACTTAAAATGAACACTTTAATGTTCTGTCCTTGTTGGGTTATATTCAAATAGAATATGTGAGTTGAAGTGATGCCAATACTACCTTAGCAATGGATTGAGTGCAAAAATAATCTTTTATTGACAGTTTTAAGTTCTTGAAGTAGAAAAAACTATGTTAGGAACCCCATTTTTTACTACAAAGACAACTTGGAGCCTCTTGTTTATCCAAATATAAGAAGGAGACCTATCAGTTGTTTGAACCTGACAAAATTGGCAAGATTATTGTAACAAAAATTATAAATGTGGAATAGAATGCATTATTTGGAATACAATTGGATTTTATATACCAATTTAAGGATTTTTCAGGTAAAATTGGTGCCCCAGGCATACATAAATGGCCCATTTTTTTAAGGATTTCAGATACTAGGCTGATGAAACTTGAGTTGTTACATGGGAAGAAGGTGTAGAAGACAGAAATCACCAACATATTGTGCAAGGTTATCACACTTGAAGAGAAAGATGTCTTATTTACTGTAAAATTGCAGTTTTAAACTTACCGCATACAGAAAGCCAAAATTTTGCACATCACAAAACACCATAAAGAAAAAAATACTGAATTTGTTTGGAGTTTTTTTGCTGAAATCAGTCATAAAGTTTATCTAGAACATTTTCACACCATTTGTTTGGTTATAAAGTCATTATGTTTAAAATCAGAACAGTTCCCATATGTGTGGAGAGGTAAAAAAAAACCTTCATTTCTTAGTTTGAACTGAACATATGCAAAGTGCTGAAAAAGTTACACCGGATAAAATATGACAGTTTAAATTGCATATTAGCAGTGCAATAAAGTCATTCTTACTAAAGATAAAGAATATAGATATTTAAATCCACTGGTTCTCATAAAAGAGACAAAATCTATTTGAATGTCCAAATTTGGTCAAAAAGTACTATAATAGCAAAAACTGAAAGGTAGCTGAAACAAATTAAGCAAAAAGTAAAAAAAATCTTTATAAAGTGTTCAAAGACATGATTTTCTTTAGAATAAAACAGATAATAAGCACTTATTTAATATTCAACTTTACTGTAAATCCCAGTAATCAGGTCACAGTCTTGTATTGTTTTTCCCATAGACTTCTATAGTAAACCTGAGATTTTTGGAATTTTTTAAAAAATAGTTAAAATGATTCAATACAACTTTTGCTATATTTTTTCAATAAAGGAAGTGTCAGAAAACATTTTAAAGGGTGGGCCGAAAAAAAGTCGCACGAAGATAAGAAAACCACAGTTGGTTGAACTAAAAATAGATTTTTTCCTACTTTCACTTTAACTTCCATTTCAAAAATACCCCCCTTTTCATGAGAACTGTTTTATTTAATAATGCAATTTTTACATTTCAAAAAGTTAGTGATGTCAAAGTTTGGTGTCTTACCTTCAATTTAAGCCAAAAGTTAGAAAAAATGCATGAAAAGCAATGCTGCAAACGACTCAGGGAAAAGGCACTATATTTTAATAGCCTCCATGTTTTGACGTCCACCTGCGCAAGAACTTGCAATACAAGACTGGTACCTATTAGGATCAAAGATGGTTTGATATTTCTAAATAAAGTTGTTTTTCTGTTTCTTTATACATTTTTCAATCAAATTAAGACAAAACCATAGCAAAAATGCTTTCATTGATTTTTTTATTACAATTTTAAAAAGGGTACCCTCTTCAAGGTTTTGGCCAATTTTCTCTATATTGACTTAAAATGAACACTTTAATGTTCTGTCCTTGTTGGGTTATATTCAAATAGAATATGTGAGTTGAAGTGATGCCAATACTACCTTAGCAATGGATTGAGTGCAAAAATAATCTTTTATTGACAGTTTTAAGTTCTTGAAGTAGAAAAAACTATGTTAGGAACCCCATTTTTTACTACAAAGACAACTTGGAGCCTCTTGTTTATCCAAATATAAGAAGGAGACCTATCAGTTGTTTGAACCTGACAAAATTGGCAAGATTATTGTAACAAAAATTATAAATGTGGAATAGAATGCATTATTTGGAATACAATTGGATTTTATATACCAATTTAAGGATTTTTCAGGTAAAATTGGTGCCCCAGGCATACATAAATGGCCCATTTTTTTAAGGATTTCAGATACTAGGCTGATGAAACTTGAGTTGTTACATGGGAAGAAGGTGTAGAAGACAGAAATCACCAACATATTGTGCAAGGTTATCACACTTGAAGAGAAAGATGTCTTATTTACTGTAAAATTGCAGTTTTAAACTTACCGCATACAGAAAGCCAAAATTTTGCACATCACAAAACACCATAAAGAAAAAAATACTGAATTTGTTTGGAGTTTTTTTGCTGAAATCAGTCATAAAGTTTATCTAGAACATTTTCACACCATTTGTTTGGTTATAAAGTCATTATGTTTAAAATCAGAACAGTTCCCATATGTGTGGAGAGGTAAAAAAAAACCTTCATTTCTTAGTTTGAACTGAACATATGCAAAGTGCTGAAAAAGTTACACCGGATAAAATATGACAGTTTAAATTGCATATTAGCAGTGCAATAAAGTCATTCTTACTAAAGATAAAGAATATAGATATTTAAATCCACTGGTTCTCATAAAAGAGACAAAATCTATTTGAATGTCCAAATTTGGTCAAAAAGTACTATAATAGCAAAAACTGAAAGGTAGCTGAAACAAATTAAGCAAAAAGTAAAAAAAATCTTTATAAAGTGTTCAAAGACATGATTTTCTTTAGAATAAAACAGATAATAAGCACTTATTTAATATTCAACTTTACTGTAAATCCCAGTAATCAGGTCACAGTCTTGTATTGTTTTTCCCATAGACTTCTATAGTAAACCTGAGATTTTTGGAATTTTTTAAAAAATAGTTAAAATGATTCAATACAACTTTTGCTATATTTTTTCAATAAAGGAAGTGTCAGAAAACATTTTAAAGGGTGGGCCGAAAAAAAGTCGCACGAAGATAAGAAAACCACAGTTGGTTGAACTAAAAATAGATTTTTTCCTACTTTCACTTTAACTTCCATTTCAAAAATACCCCCCTTTTCATGAGAACTGTTTTATTTAATAATGCAATTTTTACATTTCAAAAAGTTAGTGATGTCAAAGTTTGGTGTCTTACCTTCAATTTAAGCCAAAAGTTAGAAAAAATGCATGAAAAGCAATGCTGCAAACGACTCAGGGAAAAGGCACTATATTTTAATAGCCTCCATGTTTTGACGTCCACCTGCGCAAGAACTTGCAATACAAGACTGGTACCTATTAGGATCAAAGATGGTTTGATATTTCTAAATAAAGTTGTTTTTCTGTTTCTTTATACATTTTTCAATCAAATTAAGACAAAACCATAGCAAAAATGCTTTCATTGATTTTTTTATTACAATTTTAAAAAGGGTACCCTCTTCAAGGTTTTGGCCAATTTTCTCTATATTGACTTAAAATGAACACTTTAATGTTCTGTCCTTGTTGGGTTATATTCAAATAGAATATGTGAGTTGAAGTGATGCCAATACTACCTTAGCAATGGATTGAGTGCAAAAATAATCTTTTATTGACAGTTTTAAGTTCTTGAAGTAGAAAAAACTATGTTAGGAACCCCATTTTTTACTACAAAGACAACTTGGAGCCTCTTGTTTATCCAAATATAAGAAGGAGACCTATCAGTTGTTTGAACCTGACAAAATTGGCAAGATTATTGTAACAAAAATTATAAATGTGGAATAGAATGCATTATTTGGAATACAATTGGATTTTATATACCAATTTAAGGATTTTTCAGGTAAAATTGGTGCCCCAGGCATACATAAATGGCCCATTTTTTTAAGGATTTCAGATACTAGGCTGATGAAACTTGAGTTGTTACATGGGAAGAAGGTGTAGAAGACAGAAATCACCAACATATTGTGCAAGGTTATCACACTTGAAGAGAAAGATGTCTTATTTACTGTAAAATTGCAGTTTTAAACTTACCGCATACAGAAAGCCAAAATTTTGCACATCACAAAACACCATAAAGAAAAAAATACTGAATTTGTTTGGAGTTTTTTTGCTGAAATCAGTCATAAAGTTTATCTAGAACATTTTCACACCATTTGTTTGGTTATAAAGTCATTATGTTTAAAATCAGAACAGTTCCCATATGTGTGGAGAGGTAAAAAAAAACCTTCATTTCTTAGTTTGAACTGAACATATGCAAAGTGCTGAAAAAGTTACACCGGATAAAATATGACAGTTTAAATTGCATATTAGCAGTGCAATAAAGTCATTCTTACTAAAGATAAAGAATATAGATATTTAAATCCACTGGTTCTCATAAAAGAGACAAAATCTATTTGAATGTCCAAATTTGGTCAAAAAGTACTATAATAGCAAAAACTGAAAGGTAGCTGAAACAAATTAAGCAAAAAGTAAAAAAAATCTTTATAAAGTGTTCAAAGACATGATTTTCTTTAGAATAAAACAGATAATAAGCACTTATTTAATATTCAACTTTACTGTAAATCCCAGTAATCAGGTCACAGTCTTGTATTGTTTTTCCCATAGACTTCTATAGTAAACCTGAGATTTTTGGAATTTTTTAAAAAATAGTTAAAATGATTCAATACAACTTTTGCTATATTTTTTCAATAAAGGAAGTGTCAGAAAACATTTTAAAGGGTGGGCCGAAAAAAAGTCGCACGAAGATAAGAAAACCACAGTTGGTTGAACTAAAAATAGATTTTTTCCTACTTTCACTTTAACTTCCATTTCAAAAATACCCCCCTTTTCATGAGAACTGTTTTATTTAATAATGCAATTTTTACATTTCAAAAAGTTAGTGATGTCAAAGTTTGGTGTCTTACCTTCAATTTAAGCCAAAAGTTAGAAAAAATGCATGAAAAGCAATGCTGCAAACGACTCAGGGAAAAGGCACTATATTTTAATAGCCTCCATGTTTTGACGTCCACCTGCGCAAGAACTTGCAATACAAGACTGGTACCTATTAGGATCAAAGATGGTTTGATATTTCTAAATAAAGTTGTTTTTCTGTTTCTTTATACATTTTTCAATCAAATTAAGACAAAACCATAGCAAAAATGCTTTCATTGATTTTTTTATTACAATTTTAAAAAGGGTACCCTCTTCAAGGTTTTGGCCAATTTTCTCTATATTGACTTAAAATGAACACTTTAATGTTCTGTCCTTGTTGGGTTATATTCAAATAGAATATGTGAGTTGAAGTGATGCCAATACTACCTTAGCAATGGATTGAGTGCAAAAATAATCTTTTATTGACAGTTTTAAGTTCTTGAAGTAGAAAAAACTATGTTAGGAACCCCATTTTTTACTACAAAGACAACTTGGAGCCTCTTGTTTATCCAAATATAAGAAGGAGACCTATCAGTTGTTTGAACCTGACAAAATTGGCAAGATTATTGTAACAAAAATTATAAATGTGGAATAGAATGCATTATTTGGAATACAATTGGATTTTATATACCAATTTAAGGATTTTTCAGGTAAAATTGGTGCCCCAGGCATACATAAATGGCCCATTTTTTTAAGGATTTCAGATACTAGGCTGATGAAACTTGAGTTGTTACATGGGAAGAAGGTGTAGAAGACAGAAATCACCAACATATTGTGCAAGGTTATCACACTTGAAGAGAAAGATGTCTTATTTACTGTAAAATTGCAGTTTTAAACTTACCGCATACAGAAAGCCAAAATTTTGCACATCACAAAACACCATAAAGAAAAAAATACTGAATTTGTTTGGAGTTTTTTTGCTGAAATCAGTCATAAAGTTTATCTAGAACATTTTCACACCATTTGTTTGGTTATAAAGTCATTATGTTTAAAATCAGAACAGTTCCCATATGTGTGGAGAGGTAAAAAAAAACCTTCATTTCTTAGTTTGAACTGAACATATGCAAAGTGCTGAAAAAGTTACACCGGATAAAATATGACAGTTTAAATTGCATATTAGCAGTGCAATAAAGTCATTCTTACTAAAGATAAAGAATATAGATATTTAAATCCACTGGTTCTCATAAAAGAGACAAAATCTATTTGAATGTCCAAATTTGGTCAAAAAGTACTATAATAGCAAAAACTGAAAGGTAGCTGAAACAAATTAAGCAAAAAGTAAAAAAAATCTTTATAAAGTGTTCAAAGACATGATTTTCTTTAGAATAAAACAGATAATAAGCACTTATTTAATATTCAACTTTACTGTAAATCCCAGTAATCAGGTCACAGTCTTGTATTGTTTTTCCCATAGACTTCTATAGTAAACCTGAGATTTTTGGAATTTTTTAAAAAATAGTTAAAATGATTCAATACAACTTTTGCTATATTTTTTCAATAAAGGAAGTGTCAGAAAACATTTTAAAGGGTGGGCCGAAAAAAAGTCGCACGAAGATAAGAAAACCACAGTTGGTTGAACTAAAAATAGATTTTTTCCTACTTTCACTTTAACTTCCATTTCAAAAATACCCCCCTTTTCATGAGAACTGTTTTATTTAATAATGCAAATTTTTACATTTCAAAAAGTTAGTGATGTCAAAGTTTGGTGTCTTACCTTCAATTTAAGCCAAAAGTTAGAAAAAATGCATGAAAAGCAATGCTGCAAACGACTCAGGGA